>CABFOV010005873.1:0-39097 GCA_902141375.1 Timema poppense
ACACAATTTATAACACGACCGGTACAGCGCTTAGCTGGAGCATCACTAACGGTTTATTATTTGAAATAGCCTTTTAAGACTATATTCATGAGACATCTGTCGGAGTTACAGTGAACTACAAATGTAAACAAACAATAACGTTTTGACGGTAATAATTGAACTCCAACAATATTTAATATTTTCTGATTATTTGGGGGGCAAGACCTTCTACCTGCTTGCAAATATTTAAGTTTTGAAACATATCCAGATTTTTTTGTTTTGTTTTTAATCCCCCACAGATTTTACAAAATGTAATTGTAAAATTGTAAATCTTACTTCCTTTATAGTTATTTTTTCTAGTTATCATCCTTCCTGCTAAATCTTTATTTTTAGCAAAACAATTTTTATATTAATTCATTCTGGAGATGTTTATCCTCCCACTGCTCCACTATCCCTCCACACTATCCTAAATTTAATTACCCTTTTTTTGAAATTCGGAATGGTGAAACTCTTCTGCTCATTTAGGTGTTGTTTCTCTACATGCATATAAAATTTAAATTTTGTACCATTTGGAAAGTGTTTTATTCTATTAGTTTTGGAATTTTTTATGGATTCTTAATTTTGAAATAGTTTATTAGAGTGTTTAGGACCACTCTCATGCCTGCACTAGTTTTTGATACAAGTTTTGGAAATTTTGAAAGCCCCCATTTTACCAACCCCCACTTAGTAATGTATAATATTTATTAAATATTTGGTTATTTGGAGTAGTTCCCTTACATTTCTGGCAAGATTTAATTATTTATCTTACCTCAAATTGATATGGCTTATAATGCCCTCTCTCTATTTTCCATAGTCCCATTGGCAAAATTCAAATTATCAGATATTTATATATTTTTGAGTAGCACCTTTACATTCCTGTCAAATTTAAATATTAGCACATTGAGAAGTAGTTTTAGCTATTAATTTTGAACATTTTGAGAACTCTTGCTCCATTTCACCATCTTTACATTGATATTTCATGCTTAAAACTTGTTTGCTTATCTGGAATAGTGTTTCTACCTGCATGTCAGATTTAAATTTTCTAACTCCAATAAAAGGCTTTCTATATTTACAGACCCTCCATTAACTGTAAACCCACGTTGAAATTGCCCATTTTTAGATGTTTATTGGTGTATTTGGTGATCCTTCTCTCTGATAAAAAAGAATAATAAAAAAAATCTAGATTGTTTAGAAGTGTTCAAACAATTTTTTCAGAAGAAATGATATGTTTGTCTTTTATGTAATTTATAGTTTAGCTGGTGTGCCCGCTATTCACACAGTGAATCTATAAATTAGTTTGGTACATTCTTACAATAGATAAGCCACATCAAAGTTATATTAAATCAAGATGTTTAACATTTAGCTGCTAATTTTTCTTAACTCCTAATTGTAGATACCCAAGCTATGACGAGCACAAACCAATAATGAAACTCAATATATTAAAATATTTGGAACAAGTGTGGGGTATAGGGTGTTTGGGAGTGGCAGTTCCCTTTGAACATGTTTGACCATGTATTGATTCAAGGAAAGTTGTGCTGACTGGTCTATACCAGACATCCAACTCTGACTTGTTAGCTCCAAGAGCTACCACCTGGGCAATGGTGTTGGTCCATTGGTTGAACCAAGTGTTAAAAACTCACCGAAACTTATTGCGTGAAGTTGGTGAGACTGGTTGTTGTGAAGGAGAAAGAGGACAGTGAGTGCATGAAATGGTGACGTGCGGTCCTGGATGAGAGGTGTGTGAGCAAGGGTCGTGTAACGGGGCTTGATCAACAAGTGTGTGATTATTAGACCATGTGAGGTACAATACAAGTGAGGGAGGCTTACTGCCTCACAGATTTGGAAGGAGACTACTGAAGGATAAGGGAGTAAACACCAACAGAAAAATCCTCTCTGGCACTAGGCCCAGCAAGCCATTAGGAGAGTACCTATTCATTTCTGCTTTAAATAACAGAAAGAGCCTCAGAAACCATAATGCAATCACAAATATTACCCCATCTTTACATAGTTCTGTCATGAATGACGGTCAGCAGTCTTAAGATAACCAGTAGGACTATTCAAAGAAATAGAAAACTTGAGAAAGAATATGACAAGAATTGGACTATAAACATTATAACCCTGACTGTTAAGTGTGAAGAACTCGTTGATCTTATGGAAAGAAGTAAGATAGAGAGCCTGTGGTTCAGCAAAACTAACTGGAAGGGGAAGGGTGTAAAATCACTGTGAAAAGGATACAAGCTCTACTGGCATGGGAACCAAAAGTAAGCAAGAACTGGAGTAGTGCTCATCATAATTAAGAACGTTGGTGCAGTGTCGGATATAGAGTATGAAAGTGAGAGACTGACTAAGTTTAGACGGAAAATAAACAAAAAGACGTTGACTATAATTCACATACATGCACATCCCTCTGGATGTATCCAAGAAAAGAATGGTGCTTTCTTTTATGAATTGGAAGAATATTTAGACGTGAACAATATAATCGTGATGGGAGATCTTAATGCACAAGTGGGTATTGATAGAACTGGATATAAAACAGTGATTGGCCCCATTGGCTTTGTAAACAGGAGCCGGGAAGGTGAACATCTCCTGGACTTCTGCCTGAGGAATAATATCTTTATCAAAAGCCCTTATTTGAAGAAACAACTCAGCAGTAAAATCATAATGTACATCTAAAATGGAGAACATAAATCTTTGATCGATTATGTTTTCTCTGACAGAGAAGCTGGAACCTTTATTGCAAATGGAAAAGTCTTTCTAGGAGAATGTTTGGACAGCGTTCATAGCTAGCATTAGAAAATTACCAGTGGAAAAGCTGAAAGCAAGAAGTAAACTGAAAATAAAATTCTGGGAATTGGAAAAACCAGAGAAAAGGGAGGGGTATCAGAGGAAAATTTGTGAATATTTACCCAAAGATGAGATAATAACAGGACAAGAAGAGTGGTTCAGGTTTAAGAAAACTATTTTGGGCATGGCTATTAATATTTAAGGAAAAACAAGCACCAGACTAAAAGAAAAGGAGAATACTTGGTGGAATGAAGCGGTAGTTCAGGAGGTGATGAAAGAATGGAATATGTCAAGAAAAGAAAGACACAGAGAATAAGCAAGGCATAGGAAAAGACGAAGACAAATTGAAAGAATTATAAAAAAGTATAAGGACAATTGACTTAGAGCAAACAGAGTAAACAGCAATAAGAGAAAGTGAAGTGCTCGATCGAATTTACCGAGAAATTGGAATAAGTCAGTAAAGGAAATAAGAAACACCTGTATAGCATCATGAAAAATAAAAGAAATTCGTACTCACCAATAAAAGCTCTGGAGAAAGAAGATGGAACAATTATACAGAAGGAGGAAAACAAAGAGAAGAAATGAGAAGACACATTGTCTACTTGTACATTAGTAAAGACCTAAATAAGAAGACACAGGAAAAGTTAGAGATAGAGAACAAGAGTAAAAAGAGGGTACTTACGTGTTTAGAAGTTAAGAATACTCTTAACAGCATGAGTAAAGATAATTCACCTGGCCTATATGAATTAAGCATATACATGATTAAAGCTTCAGGAATTCATGGTCACCACTGACTATTCAGAGTGATGAACACCATTTGGATAGAAGGAAAAATCCCGACTGATTGGACAAAGGGTACCATAGTCCTCCTCTTCAAAAAAAGGAAGCAGAGGAAAATGTATCAAATAAAGAGCAATCACACTAGTGGCTCACATAAGTTGAAGGAAAAAGTGTTGGCACAAAGACTAAGAATCATTATTGAACCACAGTTTGAAAAAGAACTGTACGGGTTTATAAGGAAGAGAGCAACAATGGCCCTCATTTTAGTTGTTAGAATTATAATGGAGAAACACTGGGGAAAAGGAAAAGACATCGTTCTTGTCTTCTTAGATATAGAGAAGGCATATTATATCGTGATGAGGGAAAAACTGTGTGAATGTCTTACGATGAGAAATGTACCAGTGACTCTTATCAGAAAATTTAAAATGTACGAATACTCCCAGAGATGTGTTCAGTTAGGAGATGTTCATTCAAACTGGTTTGCAACAAATAAAGGAGTACAACAGTGTAGAGCATTGTCATTTCTTTATTTATTACTGAAATGGATTAAACAATGACGAGCGTGAAACAAATGAATATATACAATGTCTTCAAGGCTTTGGCTTTTGCCGATGCTTTGGTGATCTGGGTAAACACCAACAAATAAGTACAATACAAGCTAAACACGCGGAAGTGCGAGATTAAGGAGCTTGGCCTCAATATGAGTTGCACAAAACCCTTTGTAATGAACATCAGCAGGCGAAATTGTAAGTAAACATTAAACTGGTTGGAATGAAACTGGTGGAAATGGACCACTCCCATTACCCTGTCATTGTTGTAACACGAGGTAGATGATCTTTTGGTGTAGCTACGAACAGAGTTCAAAATGGAGCCCAGTTTTACCAACAAGTCAGGAATTTCCTATAAGGCATACGAAAACAAATTCCATTAAGATCCCAGCGAACACTTTACCAGGTGTATTTTTTACCTAAAGCAACCTACAGCCTTGAAATTAGCACCACAAAGAGAAGAGATGATAACAGACTGCACGTGGCAGAAATTAAGTTTATAAGGACAACGGTTCCACAAACACTAAGAGATAGGATCCGAAATGAAAAGGTCCTTCAAGAGATCCATACTAAACAACCAATCTGTGAAACCATTGCAGCCACAAGGTTGAAATGGTTTGGACATGCAAAGAGGATGGATCTAAGGAGAGTAGCAAGGGAATGACTGGAAGAAAAGAAATCTGTAGGTCAACCAAGACCGAAAATGGCTCATTAAAAAAAAGCAATACCTGGAAGGAAGAGGCGTGGAGTGATACCATGTCCTAGAGGAGGAATGGTACTAGAATAGACAGAGATGATGAGCACTCCTACACCACACGCGGGCGATGAAGATGATGGTGAGGAGAATTTAGAACAAAGCATTAACAAACCAGCAAACATAGTGCATTCCTAAATTGTTACATAAAAAAATGGGAAAAATTTATCACAGTCCACCAATAAGTTTAATTAACGAATTGATTGACTACGCTGCAAAAACATATTTAAAAATGGCTTCCTTTACCAAATTTAAATTTTCTGCCACACCATAAAGTTATTTTTTCTATTGTTTTAAGAAATTTTGAGCACTCCAAATTCCCAGACCTTTATTTTAAAATTTCAATATTTCCAAATTAAACAGTTATCTGGGAGTGGTCCTTTCACATTCATGCCTAGATTTAACTTTTATATTAATCTCAATAAATAATTATTATTACTATCATCATCCTCATCATCATCGTGTCTTACTACTCTTTGGGTAGAACGCACTTATGCTAATGTGTAATGGTAGCTGATTGTGAGATGAAATGGAGGACCTACAGTTTAATATGGGATCCGAACCACGGTGGAGACCTGGCATTTCACACATTCACAAGTTATGATTAATACACATCTTGTCTAAGGTGAAGAAAGGGTTGGGCAGTCAGATAAATCTTCGCTGGGAATGAGGATTGGACCCCGGACCCCCAGCACAGAAGTCAGACACCTTACCTCAAGATCACCAGGTCATCCCTCAGTAAATAAGATTTTATGATTTTGGTAAAATGTATGTGTACCCATCCCATTTCATTTCTCAAATTTTAATTTAGAAATTTTAGGTAATTTTAAACATCTAAATTGGTTCATTTAAGTGCCTGCCAATGATCAATATTATACCATTGTAAGAATTATTATCTCTATTAATTAGGTAGATTTTGAGATCACAATATCTTGGCACCTATTCTGTAATTTGAAATTTATTTCCCTCATAACTAAAGGTGGCCTTCACTATCTACTTGCTAATATTTTAATTTTACATAACAATAAGATTTTTCTTTCTTTTATATTTGGAAATTATTTTCTCCCCTAATTTCCAGACCTTAATTTACCAGCTTAAGACTTTAATGCCATTTTAATCAACTGGGAGTGGAGATAGAATTCACATAATAGTATTTTCAAAATATTTTAACGTATACTTGCGAGAGCAATAATTAGGGTTGTTATGAGGAATGCTATTTAAATGTTATCAGCTCAAAAACCTTTTTCTTTCTATTTTTGGGGTCTGTTTGTATGGGATCCTCCTGCTACCCCAAAGTCCGCGTTTTTCAATATTTTCCTTTGAGTTAAACGTAATCGCTTCATAGACTCTTAGAAAAGGTACATTAGTAAATGCTGACATACCTCCTTTTTGTTCAATTCAAACTCAGTGATTATGGCAAGTGTTCAGGCACTTCCTTTTGTGTTTGTCTGCTTTGTAGAAGATGTTTCAACTATTTCCATACACTTCGCCAAAATAAAAGTGTTGAAGGGATTTGTCTTTTCCATTGTAGAATGTTTCGAAAAGTTAATTTTTACTCTCCAAAGAAAGCTGCTTCCAACATGACTTCAAACAACAACATGAGTAGTAACTAAACTTCTTGCTGCCAACATGTTTACCTCCTGTTGTGATATACTCTTCATCCCGAGACTTCTTAAACTTTATATTTTGAATTTTCTTACTTTTCTGTTAGATATATTTCCTCTTACCTCTCTCATGTATTTATTACTCTATTTTTACTCCTAGTACTATAATCTATGGTATTATAAACTTCACAATCAACAACACTGAGGTTAAGATGAACCCACCAAAACACAGCATTGCTGGCTGAAATAAAATACATGTTTACCAATCATATTTTCTGAGATTGCCATCTCAAACTCTCAGAACATATTCTTTAAATATGGAAGTTAAAAAAAAAAGTGATCTTCGGAAAACGAGCAAATAGCGCTATATTCCTCTTTTCTGTAAACCACCTCAATTCTATTATATTAATTTCTATTTATGAGTTGTATTTTTCATCTTACTCTTATATTTACTCTAAAATTTAGATTTTGTTTCATGTTTATTTCAGCTGAAATCCATGCCTGTGGATATTGAGTTTATTAGACTTCTTCATGACATCCATTCATCTAACATTATAAACCACAACTACCGAGGCTACATTTTACTTCCTACTGGTGAGACAACTTCTACTGAATGGAAGGTAATGTAAAGTTAATTTCTATAAGAAACCAGATTTCAAGTAAACGATTTGCTAAAATGAATTAAACATGTCTGCACATAGCTATTCTTAAATTTTATAGAAATTTTATAGAATTAAATGTACCACATTTATATATTCATAGTCCTATTTATATACCTGATTTAATTACCAAAAATGTATTGTTTTAACATAATTCCCACTATTTCTTGTCTTAAAAAATCAAATTCTGATACAGAAAAAGTAAATCAAAGTTTGTATTCTTTTATCTAAAGGTCATAGAATTGTTGATATTTAATATTATGAGAAAACTGTCTTATACTAATACTGTCTAATACTAATTAAATCATCTTTAATTTCAAGAGTTTTTTCACAAAATTATTTTTCTTCTCTGATACTAAAGGAACGCTAATTGTCCAAAATGTGCATTACAAGCCCACCTGGCATTGTCTATATTTTTTAACCATATATTTTATTTATATTTATAAAAACTAGTTGATTTATCTTTTATGTTTAGTGGTTTTAATAGGTGAATCATATAAATAGGTTCAGTATTACTCTGACTGGCTTAGACAATATTATTAAAGGATTGTGGTTGTTAATATGTTGTTTTAAGTTATGTTTGTCTTTTATTATCGATGGATTGAAAGAATATGGTTAGAGAATAAAATATATGAGATTCTCTAAGCTTAGTGGCATTATTCTTAGCTTGATTTATATGTAAGGATTTCGTGTCCCCTGGCTGTCCTGGGTGTCCACTGCCAGTGATGTCATGTGTATGAAACAGTAGCTGTGTCCTCTCAATTGAGCACGTCCACACATGAGATACTAGAATAGTTGATGGCAATGATATATCCATGTGAATTGCTGTGTTACTTATCATTTGTGTCTGGGGTGTTGCCCAGATGTCTTTTGATTGGTGCTCTATGCCGTAATCAGAGGAATCCTCCAACTGAAGGAATCTTCCAAGCTGGAGGAATTTTCCAAGTTGGTGGAATCTATTTTGCATGCCTAGAGCAGACACTTGGATGTGGACAGTTGTCTGAGAGTGTGTTACTGTCAAAGAGAATCATCCGAAGGCAGTTGCCATGTGCGTGTATGCAAAGTGTTGATGTGATGTCATTCAATCTATTCTAGGTAAACCTTGTAGTCTACAAGTAATATATACTTAAGGGACAATTATACGCAATACCTCTGATGTTAACGTAGATGGTTACATATAGGAATTATGTCAGAGGGATGACTTCATTTAGTAAAATATGTGGAGTTGTTCTCTATTCTCTATTGTACTCTATATGTGGAGCTATTCTCTTTGAGAATAGTAGTTGGCGGAAGAATCTGCCCCGGTATCCGGCTGTTGGTGGAAAATGATCTAGTTAGTTTTAGTGAGTTATTGCACCATCTGTGTGATGTAGCTCTCGTTAATCTGTGGCTCACTTGACCTGTTGTAGAATATACATGAAGTCTCACTTCGTTTCTTCCTATGGGATGGACCGGGATCAGGGAGGAAGGAGAGAATTGATAAAGGTTGAGTTTGAGGGGTTTGCAATGAGTGACTAAAAACTGAGCTGGTCATGAATCACCTGGATCATAAGGTGGTCTAATGGGGCTGAAATGAGTTGAGATTAAGTTTACCTTGGAAGGAGTTGCTCTGGGTGATTGAGGACGTTAACAATCTGGTTGAGGGCAGTGTAAGCTGATTTTGGAATGGGGAGGGGAGGGGGTGCAGAGATTTTGGGAAATACGATGATTTGCTGGTGTGAGGTCATGGACCATAGGGTTGGATAATTTTCTTCATCCGTCCTATCGTTCCGCATCTCCTAGAGTTGGGCATAATCTGTGGCTCTGGGTTTGGATGCAATTGTATTCAGATGGTCTGTCCAAGGTCTACTTGTTTGCTGGAGTATTGCCTGGTGAGCAGTTCTTGGTGCAACCCATGCTGGGTGTGCTGGGGTCAGGGGTAGGTACCCTTGAGGGTAATGACTATGGGGTGGAGAGGCTGCAGTCCAGAAGAGCGTGTAGCCTGATGTCTATGAAAGGTCTTAATTGATATTATATTATTCTCATTCCATCAACAATACATTTAATTATGTCTGTATATCTACATTGACCAGTGTTTTTTTACAGTAATCAAATCTTAAAGAATACTGAGTACATCATAAATCTAACATGTGCCCTACAAAGGTCACCATTTACTTTGTAAGGTTATATCATTAGAATGGATTTATATAAATTAGTTCAGTTGTAATAGTTCATAATTGGTTTTATCTACTTTTATTTGGTTTCATCTTTCCTAAAGATTGTTACATTATTAAAGATAAAGGTGCCGGTATCAGCGGTCCAGTACTCGGAGTAGTTCAGTAATGTGACAATAGGACAGGACTGCCACAGTAGGGTGGAATCTAGTTGGAAGCATGTGTGGTCATATCATACTCTATCCAAGTGACGGCAATGTGTTGACCTTCCTTCACCCCCGGGCCATCAGAGTAAAACATTATTAGAAATATAATATTATAAGGATTGATACTACTTTCAGGCCATTTTCAAATTGTTCTCTTAAAACTTCATATAATTAGGAGTTCCTCTCTTATAAATATATTTATATGAGTATTTAAATTCCTATATTATTGTTGTTGCGTTAAGATGATAATTTTTGGTTGTTTATCAAAATATATGTATAGCTAGACCTCAAAGTATACCAATGGGTCACCATGCTTAGCTACTAACGCATATATACACTAGATTTATGTACATAAAACCAGTGTATATATGCGTTAGTAGGACAATTTTGTACATAAAACCCATTAAACAATTTCAGTTATAGTGAAAATTATAAACACACTAAAAACTAAATAATTGGTTGTAAACTGAGAATGATACATGTATGAATAACCAACATCAAGCCGCAACTACTAAACTGCCAAAAGTGGGGAGAAAGGGATTCAATCTCGGTTGGGTGCACAGAGAGTGGTATTTCCTAAATGGTTTTCCACTCTCTCTCTTCATGCAAATGTGGGTGCACTTCCTCTCATTAAATCTTCCTAATCCTTAACCCATTATTGAAATTAGTACATAAACATATAACCAGAACAGGTAGTAAGAGACGGTGTTAAAAAAACAGAAAAATAACTAGACAATAGTGCTGTTCCTAATAATGGCAAGTAAGCAACACCCTAACTTAAAGGGAGATATATATATATATAAACTTTGATTGTAAATAATATTTTACTCATTAATTATTTTACATTGTGTTTCAAAATAGAATAAAATGTAATTGCCTGGTTGTAAATATACATTTTCTAAATTATCGATTACTAAACACTCACTTTTTTTTTCTAGCATTTCAATGGTTCATTTCGACCCCTGTGGTTTGTGTTCTCTGGCATGGGTAGCCAATGGGTTGGCATGGGCCAGCAGCTTATGAAACTGCCGGTACTGGCAGCCACACTGGAGAAATGTCACAACATACTTGTACCCTTTGGGATAGACCTGCTTCACATCCTCACCACTGACGATAGCACAATATTTAACAATATATTGCATTCTTTTGTTGGGATCGCTTCTATTCAGGTAGCTTTGGTTGGACTTTCTTTATCACAATACATTACACTCACACAACTACAAGCTTATTTGTAGAGATTCCCATTATATTTATAGTTGTTGATAGAACATAAATAATGATATGGACTTTTTAAATTATAACTTTCATAACTATTCAATACAACTAACAAATTAATATCTTAAAATTATTTTCCTGTACAGTAGAGTCTCAGAAACTCGACCTAATATGGACTGAGATGGTGTCGAGTTTTCCGAATGGACTACATAAGATGCATGTTTACTAAACAAGAATGACTCACAGTACAGTATTGAATATTATAGGTAATACAGTTGTACTGTAATATAGTATTGTACAGTACAGTAACAGTAATATACGGACAGTACAATATACAATATATCACATGTTAACACAAGGGTGTATATACATACATGTAATATACAGAAGTGCAGTACAGTACTGTACATATAATATTGTATTGGAAGATTAACAAACACAGCACGTGTAAAAACACCACAACACGACTGTTCCGCTCGAGTTACACAAACAAACTGAGAGGTTATATAGTTGAATGACCTTGTATTGTGAAGACTGGCGCCAACAACTGTGTGCACGTGTGCGTGTTGAGTTACACGGAATGCTGAGTGATCAAGTGTTGAGTTTCCGAGACTCTACTGTATTTCTCTTTGCCCAGTAAAAAAATTGAATATCAACCCCAATGAAAAGGAACTAAACTCAACCAACAGTAATTTTTTTTTATATAGTTTTAATACTAATTCAAAACAGCTCTTGAATTTAATTACTACTTTATAATAACCTATTTAAGTGTCAATTTTTAATAATCTTAGACAAATAGTATTCTAGGTAACTATTAACAGCTAAAATATTGTAATTTGTAATTTAAGAATTTTAATAGTTAATTTTTATCATGATAGTATTATTACTATATTTTGTATTACTATAAATAGCCACTAGTAATTCTCTATAAAGAAAACCTCTTTTTGCTTTATGAGGTAATTGTATTATATTTGGATAAAGGTACAGGAAAGGTGAATAGAAATATATAAAAGGGACAAACACAATATCGCTTTTACAATGAAAAGAACAACACAGTTCTTTAAAAGTGATGAGATATTTTTAACCTACTAGACTAGATTGACTAATTTTCAGATGGCACTAGTTGAACTTTTGAGACTGCTGAACATTGTACCTGATGGACTAATAGGTCACTCTGTGGGGGAGCTAGGATGTGCCTATGCTGATGGATGCTTCTCAGCAGAACAAATGATCCTAGCGGCCTATTATCGTGGGATGGCCTCTCTGGAAACTGAACTCATAAATGGATCAATGGCTGCAGTTGGTATGAAAAATTAATCATATTTTATAACAGGGTTGTACTGGGCCCTCCAAAAGGGCGCAGACCTTGGATTTTCAGAGGGCGTAAAATATTAGGAATAACTCTTAAAAGTTCACCTTTTTATTGTAAAATAACTATAGGAGTGATATTGGGACCCAATAATATTCATTAATAATAAATATTAGTGGTTATTACAAGGACTTCCAAGATAAAATAATTTTTGTTTGCCCTATGTGGCTCAAGGCATTTGAGCCATTGTTGAATATTGTGACATTCATAGGTTATTATTTATAAATATACTATAAAGAAAAATTCATGGGTTGAAAGAATTTATTTCACAAAACATCTAGCATTTAAGGAATGAATTGTAAAAGATATTATATTATATCAGTGACAAGGATCCTCAGACTATTCGAATACAGCCTGTCTCAACAACAGCTGTCCTGAGCAAACTGGGTTTGTCTCGGAGAAAAGAAAGAGTAGACATAAAACATCCCCAATTACCTCAACTAAACCCGACTTGTATCAGCGCTGAGTACAAGTCTCTTCAAAGCAACACACACTTCATTTTCACACCAAGTTTTCAAAAATTTTAAATTTTTAAATTATTAAATGTATTCAACTTTACATATCCAAATTATAATAAGGGGAGGACATTGTTATAAATCCCATTTTTAACATAATAATATGTTTGATGTTGATCTAATATTACTAGTCAAAATAAGTTCATTAGAGAAATTAGAAAAGTAAAAGCACGAGAGAGAGAGAGAGAGAACGTTGCGATCAAAACTTATTTTTAGGAAGGGGGTTGTGTTACGATCTCAGTAAGGTGTTGTGGGTACAAACCTTAAGGCCTTCAAAAGGCTCTACCTACTAACTAAACTTAGTAATCAAACAGTAGTTTTTGTTGTCTGATAACATAAATTTTCTTAATTCTTACCTTGGTAACAAAAAATTATGCAGGAGCTAAGAAATTACACATGAGTAAAATCAACACCAAGGCACAAAAACAACTAAACAGCTTATTTCCACTGCTCCATTTGCAGTCATACGACACAGACAAACAAATCATGGAAGAACTGATCCTTCTCTTTCGCTGTCGCCTGGCACCAATCACCCCTTACCTCCTAAATATATACTCACTCAAATTTAATTTAATCTTTATGGCACCGCCTTATCTTGATTATTCAAATATTATTTTAAATTTAAAGGCCTTATTTTTAAAATTAAGATATTTTTTCACCGAGAGAGAGATGGAGTCTGGGCAAAGGGCACAAACTTAAGAAACTTGATGATGCACCAGTCCAAGGGTCGATGGGCCGGCAAGCCAGTTCGAGCCTGTTTTAGAATATGTGGCTTATATTATATTAAGGAGCCAAGCACCAATTTTGTTTAGTATTAAAATTATATTTTCTTTCAATATAAATTAGTATTCAGGATTAAAAAGAATCAATTTTTATTATATATATATATATATATATATATATATATATATAAATAAAATAAATGTATATTATATGACATTTATATTATATATTATATTTATAGTATGTATTATATGTATTATGTTATACAATATACATAAAATAGGTATAATATAATTATATAAAATACATATATTATATAATAATAATGTTAAGATCAACTGAGTTCCTATTCCGATGGCTGTTTATCTTCCTACCACATCTCAATATCCACTCATGTGATTCAAAAGTTTGCAATTAATTCCTCTCAGAAGTATATTACCCGCTCTTCCCTATTCACCCTTAAGGCCTGATAGATGGAATATCTTCTTATACGCTCATCCTTCCCCAAGTCTATATTGTGCGGGGGAATAGAATGTACATCAAAATGAGGTCTGATTGTATTTTAAAAACACAAATCTTGCATCACATAATATATACAACGTATTATTATTCATTTTGGACCTGTACTCTGAGACAAAATATAAAACTAATAGTTATATGAAACAGCCAATAATACTCTCAACTAGATAAAAATCAGAGATAGTATTTTTTTTTAAATATAAGATCCACATCATGTCAGTATTATTTTTTTTTCAAAGTCCTTGGGCAGGACTATCCTTGTATTTGTCTCTTAGCACTTCTCGAATCATTCACAGCTTGGAAGACCGTTTCACCTGTAAGCCTATAGAAATGTCTGCCTGCAGCAGATGCAATACAAGACTTACTCAATCAAACTTGTTATTTGTTGCATTTACTATACTGGGATGTCCTTAGATAATCCAGAGAAAGCTAGTAAAAGTAGAAAGATAGTACATAATAGCTCTCATTCCTATGTTAGACTGTAATATATGATTTTATTTGCGATGATATTAGTCTAACAGTGGATTCATACTCTCGCCAAAAAAACTAGCTCAGAACAGAAACGTGGTCTCGGGACGAGCTCCAAGCCAATCACAATATTTCTGCCTCATTGGTGTGAGCTGATCTGCTCTACTCTGTCCGAGATGTTCTGCACAGGAGAACCAACAAATCTCAGAACCGATCATCTCAAATAAATTGATATCGCATTTGACAATGCATGCGATTTAGAACCAGAATCTAGCAGACAGATTCTTTAGCCTTTGTGAGAGATTTGAAACACCTCATCAATGTAAAACATGTATATCGATGTGTTGGATTTTGGCATCACACAGCATTATAATTTTAAAACCTACATCGTGATAATGATCTAAATTATATGGGTATCCACTAGAAAATAAAATATGTTGATAATAAGCTGTTTTAAGCTATCATATATATATATATATGAACCCCTATCCATTTGAAAGTGTCTTGCCAAAGTAGGACCTTATAAAAAAAAACAGTGTCCAGGTGTTTAAATGTGTCTGTAACTTTAATTCACAAATATAATAGCTTGGCTATCCAATCAATCACAAATTGATTCTGTTAGTGATATTTTTATCAGTTTGTCAAAGGAAAGGAGGTTTTTTAACCTTCAAACATTGTGAAGCAAATAACTGAGTCAGCAAGGTTTATTATAAATGGAGTTGACTGTATATTTAAAACAGGACGGGGCTGTTTTAAATTTCGTGCCCACAGGTGTGGGTGATTCCAAAACAAATAATCATAGGAAGTTGAACATTTGCATGTGTACTTAATGTGAAACCTTAAGGTCTCCATCTTAATGATATATATTCAATCATTTATTGTGAACCTGCTGTCTTAAGACTATTTGGCCCTTTGTGAAGTTGCATTTAATTGCAATAAACCAAGAAAATAGCTTAAAATTTATATACCATTGACTTATTTAAACCCTTAAAGTGTGCATCTTGTACTTATTTTTATTTACTTTTTCATTGAAAGAATCACATATTAGACATGGCAATCACAGACTTGGATAGCTAAGCAAAACACAAAACATAGAAAACGAAAACATTGCATAATCTTATGTACTTGGGCTTGGTTTGTGTTTTTACACAACACATCTGGTATCTGATGTCTCAAACCATGTGATCACTGTTGTGACAGCTCCAAGATCCAAAAGTAAAAATTTCAGAAAACTTGGCATACCCTATATAATTACTAAGGGATACTGGAAATAGTACATTAAGACTTTTTTTTATATATATTAAACATGAGCCTGATGCCCTAGACTGCATGGCAGTGAGTTCTGATAGCTTTAAAATTAATAATAGTGAAATTCTGATACCGTGCATATGTACAAAGGGAAACATGATTGTGTAAAGCAGTATTTTTCCTTCAACTTTTACATATTAGGAGCCTAGAAGTGTAAATCGAGTGAATACAGGTTTGTGATGTTAAAATGGTATCACATTCTGTTCAATATTAACTTATTACTATGTACTGTTTAGGTAGCGACTCGTATTTTACTGTAAAAGATAGGCAATTATATCTAGTATTTTCTAAAAAGGATAATATTATTATTATTATAATTATTACAAATCTGGTTTTGGAAATTTACTGTTTGACAAAGAGAAACAATTGGTTGTATTAACATATTGGTTTCTGTTCAAGGTTTGAGCTTTCACAAAGTTAAAGATCTGTGTCCTCCTGGTATCGACATTGCTTGCCACAACAGTGGAGAAAGCAGCACAATATCAGGGCCAACTGAAGAGATTAATAAATTTGTAGCAGAACTTAAAGAAAAAGGAATATTCGCAAAAGCAGTTAACGTTTCTAATATTGCTTACCACAGCCGGTATATAAAACCTGCGGCTCCAAAATTATTGGAATACTTGAAAAAGGTGTGTAAAGTATTTTATTAAAGTACTAATAGTTTTAGAAATGATGTTAAAATATTTATATAATAGTCTATTTTTCTGTTTAAAAAAATCAAAATTGGTATTTAATTGCTGATTGCTTTTATAAATACCATTAATAATAACAGAGATAATTATGCTGAATGAAATAAATATGTTGTGTAATATATTATTAGTTAATAGCTTGTCCTGATTTTAAACCATTATATGTCAAGCTATAGCATTTGTGAAAGTAATTAAGAGTTCTAAGTAATATACATGCAAATACTTATTTCAGATTAACTTTAATCTCATATATAAAAGTGTATTATTTATACAAACCTAGTTTTGGGATAAAATTCAGTGCTACATCAGTCGATTTACCAGTGTTAACTTGCTAACCGAAATGCAATAAATAATCTATCTTTCAGAATATAACTTGGTTAGCTTAGAAAGATGTGCTACCTAATAATTTATGGAATTGCACTGGATTAATTCTAGAATCATTATATCTTAAACTAAAGCATGGCGTGACTTTGTCGGAATCCTTCACACTGTATTATTATTATTATTATTAATATTATTAGCACCGCGTCTTACTACCAGTTCGGGTTATACGCACTTACGCTAATGTGTAATGGTAGGGTGATTGTGAGATGAAATGGAGGACCTAGAGTTTAACGTGGAATCCGAACCACGGTGGAGACCTGGCATTCCTCACATTCACAAGATGTCTTGTCAGAGGTGAAGGGAGGGTTTGGTAATCAGATAAATCTTTGCCGGGCTTCACACTGAAGATTCTGGGCGTTGGTAGTCACAATAATATAATATACAAGCTGTGGTGTTTATTGATACAATTTTAATCAAATTAGAAGGGAATGGAAAAAAACAACATATAAAAGTCAAATAACAGACAGGTAATGTGTTATTAAATACACTAAATACTCATAGAATCGTTATTACTGAGAAATTTAACACCATCCTGGGCAAAAACGTTTGAAAGGGCAGCAAATGAAGAAAGCAAAAATTTCTAGAAACTTTTTGGAATCGATATAGTCCTATATATAACTAACAACATAAAAAAGAAATCCTGGTTGGCTTTACTAGCAACAAGGTCTCACCCAATAAATTTGAATTAGTTGAAAAATTACATCTTTAAACGGTAATTGAAACCAGAACCTTCGACTTGGTGTGCCAATGCTCTTATCACTGAGATATCCATGATCCTCCTAGGAATTCTAAGGGATATCAAACTATTGAATACAGAGAATCAAGAAGGCTGTATTTTGTTTTTGTGGTTTTTATGTTTTGGATGATATATTTTGTTCTTGTTAGTGGTCTGTGATCAAATATAATCAAGCCTGGTTTGGACTCGGTAAATATTGATAGTGTACTTAAATGATCTCCCACATACCCTTACACTTACACTTTATGATAACCATGACAAGATAGTTGTGATATAAAAAGAGAATAGTGGTCTATATTTGAGTGTATAAGTATAACCAAGGAACTCAAAGAAAAGGGCCGTGCTGTTTTACACTTTTCATTTACTATAGAATTAAAGAAACTTAATTAGGGTCTTACTTTTCAAATTATAGATAAGGTAAATGTTCCTATCGTGTTATGAAATGTCCATAAACCACGTAACCCCCCTTCCCCTCATGTAGACATTTAGTCACCCCTCTCTCTCCCTCCGTGTTATGTAACTTTTCTCACCAAGAATGAATGTCATTATTTCATAGGGAAGCCTTGTGATACTAGGATAGTTAAGGAGGGATTCAGAATTAATACTTCTTAAAACCCATTTTAAATCCTGAACTTAAATGATTTCAGAGAGTATTATTATTTATGGGTGGCTACAAATACAAACAGATAAGACCGACAAATACAAACATAAAGACGTCGTCAAGCTCTAATTCCTCAGGTTTATAAGACAAACCCTCTGATATGTTTATGTTATGGATGTTAGGTTTGTGATCTGAGTTAGAGAAAGACACGGTGACACTATTATGTGCTGAATAAGATGGCCCTCTTCTATAGTAACGCTACATGGTGATGTTAAAGTGCCCACATCAGATGCTTGATGCTGGGGGAAGACATCTTTATTAATATTTTGCACTTTTTACGATAGTCATATTATCATCATATAGAGCGCTATTTAAAGAATTATAGATTTACAACTATTCTAAATTATTATTGGATTAATCTATAAATTCTTTATTTAACTTATCAATACTGAGACTCATGGTTTGTTCCACCATCGATCCTGGAACCAATCTTGAAAAAGACTAAATGGCCAATGAAGCGGAGATCGGGGTTTAAATACCTGTTGAGTATACTCAAGAGTGGCTTTTCCTAAATGGTTTTACAATCTCTCTCCACGTTAATGAGGGTAGATTACCTCTAGAATTCTACTTTCCTCATTTCTACTCCATTAGATAAATATAATAAAAAATAATGAGAATAACTACAATTTGACTATACCACCCTTCAAATTATATACAAAAAAGATGGAATTTTAAAGAAAATATACCAGCATTTGCATAGAGGTTGAGTGGGAAACCATCTAGGAAAAGCAACCTTCAGTAGACGTGACTGGTATTTGAACCCCATATCCCCAACATCAGCCGTATATTCTACTGATAGAATGACAACTTAGACCATGCGGCCACCGTAGTGGATGTATAATAGTTGCATATTTATAGAAATACACAGATTTATCACAAGGGAGAAGGTATAGGCTTAAATACACCTACGTTTTGTGAATAATTAATGATATTTGAAGCTTTACTTTTCATAACATGCTGCTGGTACGAAGAAATAACACTATTGATGGACTCCTCAAACTTGCCTTGAGATAAATTCTGTACTTTTGCTTCTTTCCATTTCACAACAACATCTTTTTGAGACTCTTACACTGTTTTCTTCTGAATATCGCTTTTTATACACAAGCAATGAACAAGTCACCTCTTTTTGAAGAAATTATTTTTGTTTTTATACAAATACAAGCGATTATTCATGACCTATGTAAAATAATATGCAGTAGGAATCTAAATTATACTCAAACTCAACAATACTTATAAATTAAGGCCACTTAGACTGACAGCTGTTATCCAACTAAAAGCACGTGAGGGTGACAGTAGATGGACAAGTCTAAACAAGTCTACCATGAGTATAAATATGTCACTGTCATCCACATGAAATTATGTGTTTTCGAATGTGCTTGGTGTTCGTAGTCTCGGGCAACAATTCCACCAAGGTGCATTTGAAATATTGATTAACAAAACTTGCTAAACTTGCATTTTCAGCACCACAGATATTTGTAAATTATCCATAAGTATGTTTACCAAAGGTGAAAACATGAACAATAATATTATTTTTCAACATTAGAATTAGAATTTAATGCCTGTTATGTAACACTTTGATGTACCCCACGCTCCCCCCATGTAACTAACAGTATGTAGACATTATAGCGCCCCCCCTCCCCCTTTTCCAAAGCATTACGCGGTTTATGGATGACCCCTTAACTCAATTACACTAGACAAAGAAATATTCAACTTGAACATAGAAGCAGATTTAGCATTGATGGATGGATTTAGATTAAAAAAGTGAATCTGCCGAAGAATATGTGATTAAATTCAATGGGTGTAAGAATAAAACATTAAAGGTCGTAAATGTGAGTGATGATGCCATGAGTGTGTGCTAACATAAAGGTCAAAGTCACAAAATGGGATAATATGCATAAGCGTAAAAAGAGAGAATAAAGCACCAATGATTAACCTTTTTACCTATAAATTAAATCCAGAATATATTCAGGGATGATGAAATATATGTGGCTTAGCTGAATTTCATGTTTTTATATTTAGAAAATAATAATTTCTGAACAAAGGTGTCAAAAAAGAGATTTTATTCTTTGCTGAGAATAAAACATAAATAATAAAAAAAAATTACATTAATAACAGATATATTCTAAAATTTAGACCACTTTTCTAGTTTGGTAGCTATTTACATTGCAAAATTTTACAATAAAATCTTCAACACTTGCAAAATACTTATAGTTTGTGTAAAGCAATGTTAATTTATTCAGGAATAGTAAAATAAAAAAGAAGCTGAGCTGAATTTTATGTTTTTATATTTAGTAAAAAATGATTTTTGAACGAAGGTTGTAAAAAAGGACATTAAGATCACACTCATTAAAGAGGCCAAAAAAAAGTAAAAAAAATATTCTTGGAATGTTAAACATAATCAGTGCAGGGGCGCACACACAGTGTGGCGGGGGGGAGGGGGGGGGTGTTGAGGGCTGAATCCCCCCAGCTGAAGGGTCTCCCTAGAAAATAAATTATATTGCAAAAATATGATTATAAATATTTTCACAGAAAATCATAGAATTCCTTTATGCAACAACGAGATTACTTCAGTGTTGAAGTAAAGATCAAGAAGATTAGACTTTGTGCTGTAAATTGTAAATATTAGTGAAAAGTGTTAAGACCAAACGTCGGAGATGGGCATTCCTTGTTAGCACTATGTACAGTCAATTAATCAAGTTTATTTTGTTTAGTTATATTTAATATAACAAATAATTTTGTGCAGTAATTAGGGCCTTTAAAAGGAATACTTTTTTTGTTTGTTTTTACAGTAAATTTTCACTCAAATGTAAACTGGACCTGTGATACCATAATATTTGATAGAAATTGTTAAAGTGTTTACTGTATCAGGAAGAGTGGAAGGGGTAGTGGATATGATCATCTCCCCCCACCCCAACCGACTGCAAATCCCGGGTGTTAGAAGAATGTGTTAACCAGTGGCGTACACAGACACAGAGGGCAGGCCAAGGATCTGGTTTTAGTACATATTAGCTTAAATATTATAATTTGCATAGATTGAAATCATAATTTGACCCCCACATTTTAGCTGCACCACTGATTCTCTAATTCTCAATTTGATAATATTTTCTGGGGGAATTGAAAAATCACATTGCTGGAATGACTTTGATGTTAAACCACAACAAACATGAGAGACTACAGTCATGCTTTCCACACTTTACAAGTTGGTGCTAGTGAAATGGCAACCCGCTTTACATTTTTGCAGCCTTTTGTGATGTACTTCAGGGACAAATGTTATTTATTAAAAACGCTGTTTTTTAACAATGTTTTCCGTTTTTTTAACTGTTATTTATTGTTTCATATGATTTATTGACAATGGCATTCAGTAGTTTTTAATATTTTATGCTTATTTTTTATTTGTATAATTTCCATGAGATTGTATGGGCTTCAAGGTGGGGACAGTGACCGAATTGTCCTAATGCTCGGAAACAAAAATTCATTTTAAATCGGCTTTAACCAGCATTATGTAATAAATTATTAAATATATATAAGGAAAGAAAGAAGGGACTGGAAATAGAAACAAACCATTTTACTAAAATAAATTATTTACTATCCTTTTAACCTATGGGGACTGGAACTGTCCCATTTTCTAATTTTGACCCATAAACACTTAATGTTGTAGGAGAAAATTTAAACTTCCAGTGATTGAACTAAAGTTTGGACAATATGTTGAAGGATTGGCTGCAATTCTGGAGTCAGTTTAAGAAGATTCATGAGGATTATGACATTGTTCCAGAGGATATATTTTAATACTTACTATAGGCAAAGATTTCCGGCTGACAGCTGAGCGAGTATGGGATGCTGCTGTGCTTGAGATTATTGGTGTTGATTTTATTGAACTGGTGTAGATTAAAGGTGGACAGAAGGCCTGGATATGTTTGTTTACATGTGTGGTGTTCCGAGCCGTACCTTTGGAGCTGGTATTTTCATTACCAACACCGGATTTCATCAAGGCTGTTAGTCGCTTCATATCAAGGTGTGGAAAACCATCGGTTCTATATAGTGACAATGGAATACATTTTGTGGATGCTACAAATTCATTTGAAAGGCTTAATTGGCCAAAGATTATTTTGCACAACATATAAATTGAAAATGTAACCAACCAACAGCATCATGGTGGGATGGATGGTGGGAGAGGTTGGTACGAATAATGAAACAATTACTAGGAAGAGTATTGGGAAAGGCTCTTCTTGTTAGAATAGGCCTACAGTTCTCTGTGATTGTGAGGTTTTTAATGCTTGTCTGCTCACATATTATGTATCAAATAATTCTTTGGACTTTACACCAATGATTCCAGCAATATTTTTGCAGGAGCTTAAGAAAATAGGTGTTCTGGACTGTGATTATATAAACCATGTGATTTGAATCGGGGAAAGCGTTTCCCAACAAAAATTAACAGAAGACTTGCGTCAACGATTCCAGATCGAGTCTCTCGAGCAGTTCATGTAAAGAACAGAATTATAAAACTGTAGGAGCATTACAGTTGGTGAAGTGCTACTTGTTGGGAGCAATAGTACAAAGAGTCTTGACTGGCCCTCAGCACGAGTAAAAGAGTTATTACTTGGGTGAGATGGATGATTTTTTTCTGGTTCGCCTGATGATATCGACTGGTAAGCTTTTGAGACAAATCCAACATTTGTATCCTCTGGAGGTATCCTAGAGAACTATTGTTAGTTTTATTGAGTATTAAAGTATTGCTACTATTGTGGGAGAGAGGTAAAAATTCCCCAAATATTTTTACTGTAAATAAAGTGTACCTATACATGTATGTTATAATTTAATAATGTTTGTTTTGTTGAAATTTAGTTGGTTACTGTCAACACAACTCAAGGTGGGAGAATGTTAGGAATTCAAAGGGACATTAAACTAATTGATGCAGATAATCTAGAAGGATATGAAGTATATATTTCTTTTGATTTTATATGGTTTATATTTTATTCTTGTTTGTGAACTGTGATCAAATATAAGCAAACATGGTTTGGAGTCAGTAAATATTGCTATTGTGTTTTATTTCACTCATTTAGAAGTCAAACTGTATGATAAATTAATATTTTTTGCAGACTCACACCTTAAAATATGACTGAAGAATGACCTTGAGCATAAGACCAATCCTGGGTAGCTCTGTGGAAAGAGAATTCCTGAACTTAACCAATACAGCAACATAATCTAGTATTCGTTCTGGCGACCATTAACGAATTTTTAACCTGGACCCACTGGCAGTGTTTGTTCCATGTAATAATCACTCTTTGAAGTTGGCTGGATCGTGTAAATCTCCCAGTGGTAGCATTATTTGGTACTGTAGAACATGTATTTAAATAATTTTCCTCTTCTACTCACTGATTATATTGAAAGAAGTTGTTGAGATTACACTGAAGGCTCCTTCTGATAAAAGATGTAACTCTATAGCAACTGCAATTAAACGAGACAAAGTGATTTATAGATTGGATTGATTGCGTGATACATCAACTGAAGCCCTCGAAACATGTGATGATGCAATGCTATTGAAAAGTTTCAATTTTTAACCATACTTTTCTTCTGGTCAAAGGTTCTCTCTTCAATTGATAAAGCTCAGAATTGCCTTTAGACTAGAGAAACAGCTTTTCACCAAGCTCGGAATTAAATTGAAACTTGAATGGAACTAGTTAATAAATGGAAAATGAACTCTGTGACACAACCATTTCTGAAGCTGAACATATTTTGTGCAGAGGTTGTGGTATGAAAGTAAGTAGGCTTATTAGAAAAAACACAAAATATCTGGTTGAATTGAATCTTGCGCTGAATTAAACATTCAACAAGAAACCCTTCGTTGCATAAGAGAAATTCTAGATAAAATAAATTATGAAATACCAGATCATTTTTCACAGTTTCAATGACTAGAGAGACGCTTTGTTTTCCTTTGTTAAATGAGTTGGTTCCTCAAAATCCTGAGCACATTACTGAGCTGCAACCTTCCAGCCCAAATTTATTCACGAGATTTAAATGAATCTGAGCTGTGTCATGACTACAAGGACATAACTGCTTCTATAAAAAGTGCTAAACATAATGGCTAAGAACTAGAATATTCACCAAAGGAACTTCTCTTGTTCCATTCCACAATGGGATTGGAGGTATTCAAGACATTGGCTTCAGCTCTGTAAAATTCTTTTGAGACTGCCTGTGTCAGTAATATCATGTGAACATCCTTTAGCAATGTACATCTCATAAAGTCATATCTAGTTTCAGCTATGTCTCGAGATATATTTCCTAATGTGGCAATTGATTCAATAGAAAGTGAAGTAAATAGCCTAAGGGGTTGATTTCAGTGATGTAATAGAATAATTAAGCCTATTTTTATTTTGTATTTTGGGTGGGTAGTGGTGTCGAAGAGGGCTGAAATTTTAATATTTTCCCTGGGCATCAAAAGCCTAGCTACACCACTGAACACCATGGAATATAATGAAGGTTTTAGTAAAATTTTGAATTAAAACAAGATAATGTTCATTGTTTATTCGACAACAGAGATTATTCTAAGAAAGAAAATTAAAACATTGTATTAAACAAATTAAAGCATAGTCCTTGATCTCAAACAAGTTGGATGTAAAAACAAATAACTGCGCACATAAGAAAAAAAAAAATTCAAAGATTATTCCAAGGAAAGAAAAATAAATTTTCAATTTTCATCAAGCATTTCAGTAATATACACAAAACCTTTAAAACTGTTAGTTGGATGTTTTTCCACTATTTTTTTATTTGTGAAATTGTAGGCTATTAAATTTTCAAAGTCAATCAGGGGTTAATAACTGGTCAGGGATGGCAAAAAATAACTTCAAATACATTAGCACACCATATTAAAATCTATTGATAAAATAATCATTAATAAGTTTAATTTTTCAAATCCAACAATGATAGCTGACCACTATTGCAGTGTTAATCTTAATTATGAAATATTAAATAAAAGCAATTTTTTCTAACCTCTAGATAATTCCCTATCCGAAGCCTCGATCATCAAAATGGTTCAGTACTTCGGTACCAGAATCTGACTGGGACTCTACCTTGGCCAAGTTCTCATCAGCAGAATACCACACCAACAATTTGTTGAGCTCAGTGCTCTTTGAAGAGACCAGCAAACATATACCGAAACATGCCATCACTATTGAGATTGCGCCCCATGGCCTGTTGCAAGCAATCCTTAGACGTTCTTTGGGACCGGATTGCGTCAACATTTCTCTCACCCAACGGGGAAATCAACACGGTCTGGAGTTCCTGCTTAATGCGGTTGGCAAGTAAGACCCAATTCAGATAAAATATAATATTAAAGACAAAGAAAGTAGGCTATTATTTACTAATGCAAATAGGTCACATCCTTCAACTTAAAAACTTAACCAACATGCATGAGGCATTCGTTTATTTTAACTTATGTAGTTTTAAGTTCTGAATTCACCCCAAAAACTTATTATGTTTCCAAAAACATGATTTTAAATTTTACTAAACTTATTTTACGTTCAACTTTTTATAATCTTGCCTTCTGTTAACGTCCTGTTAGAAATGTTACTTTACCACAAAATTTCTGACTAATTTTAAATGTTGTCTTATTTTACACAATGTCAAAAATTCACATCAGCATAAACTGCCCATTACCAACAAATTTTATTAATTCTTTGAAATCAAACCTAATGCCTTTATTAATTTGGCTGCAGGAAGGATCCACACAAGTTAGTTCTGATGGTATTGAATGAAGGTCATTCAACACACCTGGATGAGCTTAGGATTCTTAACTCTTCTCCCCTTCCCCATTTCTAACCTTCACTCCTAACCTCCTCAAACCCAATTAAAGGGGATTTCATGTTGTGGTGGGAAGATAGCTAAGTGTGAAAATATAATTTTAATATAGCAAATGATACAGTCATGTATCCATATATTTGATATCAGATTATTTTTATAACAAAAAATTAGCATATTATTTGGTTAGTTAATTGAAGGTATTTTGCCACTCACAAGAAAATATCTCTAGTGAGATATGGTGATGTTTAAAATTTCGAAAATAATTTCCAACCTCTTGGGAAAACTCAAAATAAAATGATTAAAAACCTTGGACTAATTAATCAAAGTACGATCTACTTGTAATAAGAAGTTTGGCATCTTAGATCATAGTAATAAGTTTTAAATCATGTTTTACTCTGATAAGTATGTTATTGAAACTTGACCTTCCCGGCCATTGTCAAGCTATAGTATGTGTCCTGTCATGCTGGACTCCTCCATCTAAAGCTCCTATCCTCATCAGTCGTGTACAAAACATGCACAATATAGGATACAGAGAGCTATTTTTTATAAGATATTAAAAAAACATACTAGGAGCCAAGCAGATGTTAAGTTAATCAAGTTATATTTCCATTTAATACGTCTTACACTCTAGCTCCTTGTACTATAGAATAACGTTAAATATTCTATTAGTTTGATACTGTATCCTAATGTAAATGGATATACTCTTTGATTAAACATATTACAAATTATTTTCCCATTTTACACTTTAAATACACCATAGATATGACTACATAGTTTATACAACTAGAGCATTATGATGATATTCCATTCATCTTAGATAAATAGACTATGGATGGGCTTTGAGACCTTATAAATAGGAAATAATTTAATTATTTATTACAATCCTTTTGAGACTCTAGATACATGAGTGCAAACTATGACTAGCTTCACAAAGACAATCAAGAATGATGGCATAGACTCCACACCACAGACTTATAACCTACTGCGATATTCTAATCTTGGTTTACAAGTGCATAGAAAGCAACAACATTAGGTTAGAGTGAAGAAATCCACACCTCTTCAAATCTGTTGTTTTAGCTTTTAGGTAGCTTGCTAAGTGTCTTGGAAGAGATCAATTAAGTAAGACCCCCCTCACTGCCAATTCCTTCAAATTTAAAATGTAGACAAAACACAGCTTTGCACCTATGTTGCACCATCTTGCACCCCAACGACAATACAACTTTCTTTTTTTTTGAGGGTGGCGGTGGGGGTGGAAGTAAAGTGTAGCCTCCATTACTAATTTTTTTTATAATGAAAATTTAAATGTCCTATTTTTAACTATTTTGCACCCAAATTTAGCGTTTTGTACCTTAATAGTTTTGCAAAAAACTAATATTTAATAAAATAAAAGGTGGGGGGGCCTAGTCAAGCATAGCCCCCCACTCCCAATTCATAGTTTTGTATTTTTTTATTCCAAAGTATATTTTATTTTATTTTGCACTTCATTTTGCAAAAAAGTATGACTTTTTCACCTAATAGTTTTGCTAGAAAAAAATATTTAGTATTAATGTATTGTTTTGCATTATTATACACCGAATTGGATACATCCTTAGGAAGAACTGTCTTCTGCACGATGTCAAAGAAGGAAATGTTGAGGTAAAACGGAGATTAGGAAGAAGAACTCAAATAATGAATGACGAAGAAAAAAAAATCTGGGCACTTATGAAGAAGGCAGAGGACAGATCAGGGCGCATTTGCGGTCTAAGCCCAATAAAAAAAAATGGACCTGTTGTAAGACAGAACATCAAATAATAATGATAATAATAACAATAACAATAATAATGAAGATGAGGATGATGATGATGATGATGATGATGATAATGATAATAATAGTAATTATTATTATTATTATTATTATTATTATTATTCTAACCCCTCATCCACGTCGCGGGAGATGAGCAACAGCTAAAGTAGGGGAATGCTTGTTTGAGTGAAGTATGGGGGGACTTTGTCCCTGGTACCGCCACGTTAGTTATGAGGGTCTGATAATGAACGTTGAAAAATATGGTTAGTGGGAAAAAGGGTGATGCAGGCTGATAGTGGATATATAAACGTTTTAAGAAATAGGAACAACCTCAAAAAGAACAGATCTACCAAGCAACAACCTTATGCATGGACTGGTCTACGAGTTGGAACAATTAACATAGTATCACTACAGGAAAAAGAACAAGTAATTACAACAGTAATGAAGGAAAGGAACATAAACATGCTGGGACTAGGTGAAACAAAATGAAAAAGAAACAGAAATAAGGAAATAGGTGAGCGATACACATTATGGTAGTCCTTAGAGATAGACAGGGGTATAAAGATGTGGCAGTGGTGTTAGAGGAGAGGCTGGTAGGAAAGGTAATTGGTGGAGAATATATAAATGGAAGAATAATAAAACTATCAATAGTTTTGGATGGGGAGGCAACAGACTTCATCCAGGTGTATGTCCCCCAGACTGGTTGCACTGACGAAGAAAATGAGGATTTCATGCAGGATCTGAAGATAGAAATCAAGGGCGAAAGAACCATTTTAAGTGGAGACCTGAACACTCAGATAGGAAACGATAGGAAAGGGTACGAAGAGATCATGGGAAGCCATGGAGTAGGAGCAAGAAATAAGGAAGGAGACATGGGAAGTCATAGTTTAAGACCAAGGAATAAGGAAGGAGAAGACTTGTTGGACCTGGGTTGAGGAACAATCTGGTCATAGGTAACACTTGGCATAGGAAAAGAGATAGTCACAAGTTCACCAGCTATGATTGAAATGGTTAGCATAGAAGTCTTATAGACTACATAATAGTACCCAAATGCCTACATCCGAAATTAACAAACATGAAGGTCACCAAGTGTAAATCTAGGAAGAGACCACAGACTGGTTGTAGCAGATTTCAAGAAACTTCAACTAAGCAAAGCAGAGAGCAGTAGAATTACTAGAATCAAGTGTTGGAAACTGGAAGATAGAGGGATGAGGGAAGCATTCCAGGACGCAGTAAAGATTAAGTTACCCAAGGATGAAGTAAGAACAGTGGAAGAAGAATGGAGGAGATTCAGATCAGCTATAGTAGAAGCAGCAGAAAGGATGTGTGGAAGAAAAAAAGAAAGAGGAAGTAGAAAGAAACACCGTGGTGGAATGAGCGTATAGCAGAAGCTGTAAAAAGAACAGACAAAACATGAAAAGAATGGTTCCAAGACAGAGCAGCACAGAAGGAGGAAAAAGGGAAATGTCTTGCCAAAGGATAACTACAAGAGAAACAAGAACACATTTTATGGGACAAATTTAAAAATAAGACAAAGCTTAGAGAGATGCTGACTTAGAGTACTGGATACAGCTGGAGAGGTCCAGTGAAGAGAAGAGGAGGTGATGAAAACACGGAAAGATTATTTTAATAAATTATTGGAGGGAACAAAAATAAATAGTGGAGGAGAGATTAGAGAAATAGTGGTTACAGAAGAGAAGGTAGATGAATTTCATATACTACACCTAGAGATAGCAGTGAGAAATCACCAGAATAGATGAATTAACGGTGGAAATTATAAAAGCAGCAGGAACTATGGGATTACAGTTGTTAAACCAAGTGATGTGAACTGGATGGAAGGAGAGAAAAATACCAGAAGATTGGAGGAAAGGGGTTATTTTGTCCATATATAAAAAAGGGAACAAGTCAAAATGTGAAAATTACAGGGGGATTACATTGCTGTGCCACTGTCTGAAAATATATGAAAAATTTCTCCTACAAAAAGTTAAGTGAAGAATAGACGAAACAGCAAGGGAAGAACAATCTGGATTCCGGCAAGGAAGATTTACAGTTAATTCAATCTTTATATTTAGACATATCATTGAAAAAAAAATGGGAACATGGTAAATATACCACGATATCCTTCTTTCACATAAAAGAAGGTATATTACAAAGTACTAAGATAAAGTACATGTTTGGGTTTATTAAAAAGGTTAGTTGGTGAAGGGATTATGAAAAAAATAAGGAACATATATGACAAGCGTGAAAATTGTGTAAGAATAAAAGATAAACACACTGATTGGTTCCAAAGAGAAAGGAGAGTGAGACAAGGAAGTCTTTGATCACTAATATGGTTTAATATTGTAATTAATGAAATTATAACCCAAGTCCAGGTTCACAGAAACTCAGGGGAACTGAAAGTGATGGCATACTCGGACGATGTCATGTCATGGGAGGAGTTGGAAGAGGACTTGTAGAGAGAACTAGCTGAATGGGCAGGAGCGGTGGAACTATATGGATCGGACAAGAATGTGGAAAAGAGCAAGACAATGAAGATGGTTAGAAACACAAACCCAGCAAAGGAAGTAACAATCATTGGAAAGGAACTCGAAAAGGGGAAAAATTTATGCCATCTAGCGAGTAATATTACCACACACGGTAAGACCCAGGAGGAAATAGGACCAAAGACATGGAAGAGTGGACAATTCTACCATGTGGTTAAGGATATAATCGGTCGATGGAATGTAAGAAAAGAGGCCAACACTTTGTTAGATAAGGCATATCATCATCCAATATTGACATATGGCTCTGAAACATGGACATGGACGAAGAGAGATTTAATTAGATTGCAATCAGTAGAGATGAGGTTCCTAAAAGGCATTGAGAATGTAACAAGAAGAGACAGGATGAGGAATAAAGTAATTATGGATGGTTTAAAAGTAATATCAGTAGAAGAGACATCGAAGAGGAAATGGTTGCTATAGTTAGGTCATGGGATGAGAATGGAGAAGGACAGAATGCCTAAGACAGCCTTACAAAACAAAGAGAATGGTAGAAGACTTATTGGAAGACCACGAACAAGATAGATGGACCATGCGTAGAAGGACATGAAAGCTAAAGAAGTGGACTGGAGATGCGTGACTGAGAGAGAAGTTTGGAAAAGATCGACAGAAATGAAAGAGGATGTGCCAGACGACTCGCAGAGGTGGAAACTCTGGATGATGATGATGATGATGATGATAATGATAGTAATGATGATGAATATGATGATAATAATACAAGCAATAGGTTTTACCCCAAGCTTCACCTAACTATGCTGTTTTTTTACATTAATGCTTTTAAAGGGGAAATAATTAATGGGAAATAAAGTTTATCGTCCAAAATAAGCATAGTTCCTCTCCATTTTATTCCAAAAAATGGGCATACTTTTTCTGCGCTTAAAGCATAAAACACGATTCTTTGGTGAAAACTATAAGGGGGGGGGGGGAAGTAAAAAGTATTAAATTCATTTTNAAGTAAAAAGTATTACATTCATTTTGTAATTAAAAACAATTGGTTCCACTTTTTTCCCTTTTAATTTTTTTTTTTGAAAAGCCTTAAGGTGCAAAACCAGACTTATTTGGCATTAATAAAAATACAATCATTTAATTTAAATAGAGGCTGGAGTTCAATGTTTAACTTAACCCCGTTACCTTTTATAGTGCTAAATATTTTTATAGAAAGTTTATCAATATGCAAAACACCATATTTTGCTCCAAAACCAAACTTTTTTATTGTTATAAGAGGTCCAACTTTAAGATTGGGTGAAGAAGGAAAAGGAGGTACTATACTTTGCTCGGCTTTCTTAAAAACCAAAATATTCACCTTATACGCGTGGTTAACAGAAAAACAAATATATGTTGATGCAAAGCAGTGCAAAATTAATTCAAATCAGTGTCCTATATAATTTGGATTCTTGGGTTTCATTTATATTTCTTAACTATTAGGGGGCAAAACAAGATATTTAGTTTGGCATTAAGGTCATCGGCCCTTCTACTTTCATCAGAGTGAATTTTTTTCTGTCCATAGCATATTCGTGGAAATCGTGTGCTTCCAGAAAAATAGTTTTAATGAAAACATTAAAAAAGGGACTTTGGAAGTTTATAGGTGCATCCATTATACATTTTTGTTATATGTATTTTTTTTTTTAACATCAACACACAGGCTGCAAAAATACATTGTAACTAAACATTCATATGAGGTGTACAGAATGAACTATCTATAATATTAATAACATTATTACTATAAATATTTAAATTAAATAATGGTATTAGACAGAAATACTTAGACGATATATGCTGAAGAAAGGCATGGACAATGTGCTGAGGTTTTTATCAGTGGAGCTCACCTAATTGACGTTACCATCAAAAAGTTAAAAAGTGTAATATGTAGGTTGCTTTTATTTAGCAAGTAAATATTTACTTTTCAATTAAAGTGTTAATTTTCAAGTTACCAATCATCTAATTGTTTCGGTCTTACTCTATAATAATGTTATTAATATTATAAGACTTATACTATTTAATTGTGTACACCTCATATGAATGTCTAGTTATTCTAAATTTCAGCTTCATACATTAATTACTTTATCTTAGCAATGATAGCAAAGAGCATAACATATCAAGTTAGACCCCTTATAACACGTAAACTGTAATAATTTGAATGAATCTCTATTAATGGCTTATAATTATACACTTGTTAAAATTGTTTAGTAAAATATTGATGGTCGAATGACCTTAAATTGGTATATCTCATAGAAAGGACTTAAGCAATTTCTGAATTAAAAAAATGTGTAAAGATTAAAAAACTAATTATAGCTGTATCTTAATTTTATTTTATTCAAACCTAAATTCAGTGGTGGCTTGTAGCTAAAATTAGTGGGGGTGCTTCTCCAGAAAATTTTTAGCCTTTGTTTTAAAATTGTGTAAAAAAAAAACTGTATGAAAAGGAAATTTATTCAGAAACTTTATAAAATCTTAACAAAAAAATCAAACATTTTTTACATACTTTAACTTAAATCGTTACTGTTCAGGCTTGATCTATTCATTTAAAAATGAAATCCATTCTTCTTGTTTTAATCTGGGCAAAAAGTTCAATAATCTTCTCCTTGATCTCTGGATGACAATAATTGATGAAATTTTTCTCCATTGAAAGTACTGCAAGCGCATTTAGTCTTTCCGAATTCATAGTGCTTCTTAGAAAAGTTTTCATTCTTTTCAATGTTGAAAAGCAGCGCTCTGCCTTTGATGTAGTCATGGAAATTGTCAAGAGGATTTTTATCAGTTTCATAATTTCACTAAAACCATCATCAAGATTATTTTCCAAGATAAAATTTCAGCAGCTCAATTAATTTGCCATATTCATAAATATCTGTCCTACAATAGAATACTTTTAGTTCAGTTTCAAGCTTTTCTTTGTCAATCATGGGATAAGCTTCACTGGTCAGTACTATTTCTTTTGCGGGATGTTTATTCCTAAATCTAGTGAAGCAATTCTTGTTGAACAATTTAGCAGCTACTAAGTGCTTAGTGGAAGAATTTCTGTCCATTATATCAACACATATATATAGTCATACACTTCCTAAGTTACAGCCACAGAAATTATTTCTTGGGGATGGCAGGCCATGGTTAAAGTTTTCTGTTAAATAAAAGAACTGAATAAAAATGAATCAAATCGAATAGCTTGAAGCAGAATAATAATCTAATTCTACACTCTTCTACACTTTATCACATTTAAGAATATGATACATGGTTTTTAAACCCAACACACGCTGAGTAAAAAAAACTTCCTTCTACCACCACGCCAGAGCCGGCACTGCAAGAGCAACAGTGCTCTCTCTACCTGGCAGTCCCGCCTTCCTCCCCAAACCCTCCTATGTGCGCATTCGCACAACAGTCAAACACCACGTCGCTGGCACTGTGAAACACACAGTTTCATACAAAGATTTTTGTATATTTTTCATAAACTTGGGGATGGCTACTGAAGTACTGACATTAAACTTAAGGAATACATATTGTACTAAAAAAAAAAGAATTAAAGAAAAAAGGACCCATTATATTAAATGTTATCGATAATATCAAGTGGAAATAAACAGAGCTAAAAAATTCACTAATGAGCCTTTAAACTATATAAATATGAAAATAATTCTAAACACTTTTTGATAAATAATTTTCTTGGCTATAATACCTACTATGAAAACATCTTGATGTCAAAGTGCTTATTCATAATTTGTTGTTTATTTTAGAATGTACCTTCATGGGATCTGTCCACGAGTCCATGAGCTGTATCCTGTGGTTAAGTATCCGGTGTCAAGAGGAACACCTTCCATAGGATCTCTGGTCAGCTGGGATCACACCGACTCTTGGCATACAGCTTCACTAGTAGATATGGTAATATACCACTCTACTACATTAATCTTATTGTTTTGGAAGCTATTACGGTACAGTACAATAATATGACCATAGGGATTATCCGCCAGTAGTTTCCCTAGTAAGCAGCCAGAGCATCAACTCTGATAGGGCGCCCCCCCAAATGGTGGATAGGGGAAAGCTCGCCACAACTGGAGGTTGCCCGGTACTCACTGGTAACGGTGAGTACTGGGAATGCCAGGGATGGAGGGTACCGGGAAAGCTAAAAATACCCAGGAACATAGGTTTATCATTAATATCATCTAACAGGAACCTTCTAGAATTTGTTTTGACACACTTGCATATCTTGAACAGATCTGTAGACCAAATAGCATAGCGAAAAAATCATTATGCCTGTTGGTACACACGATATCACAAAATTGAAACCTTTTGGGGGGTAGGATATACAGTTTGGATTGTCGGTGAACTGTATGAAGATGTCTATCATCTTTAACATTGTTAAGTCTTATCTCATTAGTTGAACGTAGTGTATTATTATACTTGTCAAGTAAATAAACAATCATATTGATCCATCGATATGATCCCATAGAGTTAACTAAGGTTCTTAAGCATTTGATTGAATCTCACAATGAAGCTGTCCTTGATATAGCCAGCCGTATGTTGAATAATGATTGTTCTTATTTCTTCTCATGAGAGCCTTGAAATTGACATTGTAAAACAACATTCTATTAAGTATCTATCTAAAGATGATGTACACATTGGAAATCGTTTGTTGTCTCGTGTCAGAGGACGAGCACCATAGCCACAGTAACATTTATTCCACTATTAAACTTGGCTTATACAGCCCAGCCACATTTGGAACATACATTGATAACTGTTTTTAACTGTGTACGGTCATTGAGAGTAGATATGTATGTTCCTGGACCATAACCCGTTAGGTTCCACCAGCTGATTGAGCATAGCGTTCGTCTTACCACAATTTAGTAGTCCCCAGACCACATATGATGCAATGTATCGTATCAGGTAACAGCATGTCTGAGAGAATACCAAATACCCAATTCATGATCGTAACTGTGTACAGGTAAAGAATCTGTTGATTTCATAAGTTTCATAATATCTAGAACGAGTATATATTATATAAATGCCCTTATTAAATGTTGATATGAAGAGGTAAGAAGGGTAGTGATGTATTGAATAAGATCATTAATAAGTTACTATTTTAAGTTCATATACCTTCTTATTTGTACTGTGGTCCTAGTACTAAGTTGGAAAAATTATCCTGGTACTAAAGAAGAATCATGGTCATGGGTCGAATTGTTTTCAAAATAAATAAATATGATAAAATTACACACTCCGATTCCTTCCTCTCCTAAAACACTGAAATAGATCTTAATTGGTCCCAAATTCTTCAGACGAGCTGGAGAATCTATATCACTCTTCAGTTCAAATACAACCATGAGATAATAAATATGTACTTGAGCCACTTTTATACAATTCTATCTTGAAGATCTTCTCTTTATTATGGTAGTGGCGTATGGGTGGTGGTGGTGGCACGAGTCATGTTTACAGGCAGTTTATGACTCCAAGCCACAGCTTCAATAGCACGTGCCATGGAGATTATTTGACATTTTAAAACTGTAAACAAAGATTGATTCGGGGGAAGAGGTTTAAACCCCAGCTTGGGGTTTCCCAAGTTGATTTATCATTCTTGTTAACAACACATGTAAAATTACACCAGTCTTCTCTCTGTGACTCATATCATAAAGATTTCCCTCCAGTGCAGAGTTACATTTAAAAAATATGTTTTAATATCTCTTTCCTTGACATCAAATTTATTTTTATTAAAAGAGTTGTTTCCTTGGTTGATTATCAATATTATATTTATTGATTCTTCCATCTTCATAGAGATCATTGCTAGATTGTAATGGCTGCCGGGTATTTCTTTCTTTTGGTTTTATGTATCTCATATTTAACACTTGCCATCCTAAATACTAAGTCATCTGCAACTTGTATAATTTCAACTTTATGACCTACTATGGTAATGTCTACCTTGACATTGTCCCTAACAATAAATAATGCCTCTTGCACATAAGTTTCTAATAATATTGGTACATAAATATTACATTATCTATGAAAGTATATATAATCGCTCTCTAAATCATTATTGTCTATGTTGTCCCTATACCTGTTTTGAGAAAAGTAAAACAAAAATGGTAATATCTTAGTTCACATTCAACATTTAGTTCATAGCCACATTTTACTCTTGATGCTAGGATCTTGGGTGCTTGAGAAACTAGGCTCGGGGTTAGAACTCTTCATGTTTCATGTTAGATGCTCTCTTTCATTTTTATACTACTAAGTAGGCCTACTGTTCTTGTAAAAATCTTGAAGTATTTCAGATTTATTATTGTAAACATTACAGTTCAATTCATAAAATGAACCTTTTGGTTTTACATCCGCTGCTTTAGTAAGCTCTTCTGTAATTTAACCTATACCTAGAGATGTCCTCACCTTAATGTCCTTCAGATATTTATCAGATTTTACCCTTACAACTTTATCTCTTATTTCATCCTCAATTACGTCTATTTCTCTTTCAAGTATAGATATCTGTAATTCTTCACCTTCATATAGGGTTTCAATATACTGTTTACAAAAATTTACTGCATAGGGCCTATTCATTATAATATAATATAATATAAATATATTTACTCTCTGTGAGTTTCGTATGCCACTACAATATTTAGATTCAGTGAAAATTACTTTAAGTTGTATATGTTCTCTAATTTTTTCCCCCTTTCTCCTAACTTGTTCTACCTCCTTACATCAATTTTAAAATAACTTTTAATCTCCTTTTAGCTTCTCATTAGATTGGATTTCTTAATGTTGTATACTATACCAACATATTTATAATATTCAAACAAATAGTAGTAGCTGTTTTAATTTAGCCTATCAAATCAAAATTGTACTATGCTTGTCGTAGTTACAAGCTACAGCAGCAGACATAATACTCTTGAATATTTTTAGGGAACAAGTTGACTTATATGTTATAGAAATCATATATATTATGTCAAATTTGATTTTCACTGTTAACTAGGAGATTTATAAAGCATGTTTCATATATTCTTTTTAAAAGTACCGGTAGCTCTATCCTTCATGAACGCTCATATATACTAGAATGATTACACTATCTAATGCAGGTAATATTTCTAAATCTCTATTATTTACAAAATAGACTAATCCTACTAAAAATGACATTATTACCATATTTATTGCTTATTACTCAAAGTTCTCCTTGTTTTGGCAATGTAAAACCATTTATTTAATTGAGGGCTTTTATGCCTTTAATAAATTAGTGGAAAGTCACAGAAGGTTTAAACAATCTTATATGTTTTACTTCTTATATCTGATACATTTCTAGATTGATAGGTATAAAATTTTAATAATGTGTGCTACGCTTATAAAACAAAGTTGATCCATAGCAAAATATATTATTTTTGCACAAATAACAAGGGTAAGGGAATCAGTCATTTGAGTGGCATGAACCATATTTAAAAAAGATTGAATGAACTTTACTAGTATGACATATGTATTAACAATAAGGCGTGACTTAAACGCTTAACTTAAACAATCCAATGCTATCTTTGATCATCTAATACAATATTTATGAAACAAAATTTTCTATAGATTTTATTTAAAATACTTTTCAATTTCACCTTTACTAAAGCCACAATAAGCAAAAGGAAGTGTTACATATAGGAAAAGTGAAACATTTACCTAAATTTTTAAAAGCGGTATGATGATTTATTTGATTTTTAACAGGTTTTCTTTAAAAATTAATACATTGACAATACAAGGTTCCAAAATGAAGTATTTGGTATGTTCTTTCTCTCTATAGACCCAATAAATTAAGAATATTGAAGAGTCAGACTTTTTCAAAATAATGAATTTTGCCCAAGTATTTGTAGTTTCCATAATTTTGTATCCTTAAATTCACTTCCTATTATTTTAAATATTAACTTTAAAATGTATCTGATTTGAATTTTGAATGTAACCTAGAATTTCCAATGCCTTTTACGATTAATGTGCGAAAATATACACACAATTAAAGTACTTTTTCACACTGTGCCTCATTTGATTCATAATAGAGGACCATGATAAGGAACGTAAAAGAATAAAGGTTCAACTATTTACGTAAATATTTAATAGGGGTCTTAATTATGAGTGTATATATGAAGGTAATTAGCCCTTTTCATTTGGAATGGAAATGCAACGAACAAATGGTTATCTTCAAATATTTTTATTGTTTTGCAATTTTCTTTTTAGAAATGGTTTGTTCAAGAATAGAAGCATGTTTATTAAGCTATACTTTTTATTTAAGTACACACCTCCTCTATAATTTTAACAGTGAACAAATATTGATAAAATTTACATTTTTCAATAGAAAACTGCTGGCTTCATAGCGAAAAATAGGAAAATGTAACAGTTAATAAACATTGACACATTATCTTAAAAGGGGTGTTGAAAATATTAACATAAAAATTTCACTAGATCTCAAGAAAACTGTTATTTTCATATGTATAATTTTTCCGCAAGACCTGTCCAGTAGTTAGCGCCATCTACAGTTTTCGTGGTCCATCAGTTCTTGTTGGCGCGGATGGATACTTTGGTCGGTTGTGAAGCCACACCACACCTTTCACCCTCCCGCCCACTATCCCACAAAATAGGTTTTAGACTTGCACTCGACAGGGCCAAGGGCCTTAATATAATATAATTCTGACACCTAGCTAAAATACAAAACTAATAACTGTCAAAACATGTTTAAAATATCATGCTTGTTTAGGCCTAACCTCATAACCAACAGTATGAGTACACAATAGTGTGGCGCACGAATACATTTATTAAAGCCCTTCTTTGTGCTAGTGTAGTTGGCATCATGTAACACTCATGTCAAACTTTTATCGTGTGCGTTCTGTTAAATAAGAACAGTGCGTTCCAAACTTCAAACTAAGTGTTTAATAGGTTATGGGCCCAGACACCCAAC
>CABFOV010005874.1:0-12144 GCA_902141375.1 Timema poppense
TTTCCAGTGACTTAGAAAACGCGACGGCTTTTGCCGCCGTGTGTCGCGCGGCACAAAACGCCTGCATAAAAGGGCTCTTAATACAAAGAAATTGTGGCGCGGCCATGTGAAAGGGCTCTTAAACTCTTCTTACTATTATTTAGCCACCAACAAATACATTAAAACCTTTACTATATGCTTATCATACTTAATTTTTTTTTAAACTATTTTACCAAGTAGTAAATAAGCTCATAAATACACAATTGAGGTTGAACAACAAATGTTATTTGTTTGTAACTCATTGTGTTAAAATCATAAGAACCTGCTTTGATGGCAAACTATATTTATGATAAGCCATAGCTATTTTAACTACCTTCTTCCAGTCTTCTGGCACCTTTTCCTCCTTCCAAACAACTTTCAGCATCCTGTATAACCATGGTATATCTAGTTCAGCTGCTGCTCTTATCACTCCACAGTCAGTTCACCTATACCTGGTGCTTTTCCTTGTTTCATCCTATTTAATTCGTCCTCCATCTCTTTCTTCTGCTATTTTTTCATAATCCTCTGTTTCACTATTATCCCTTTCCTCTTCTGGGTTGAACAGCTTCTCAAACTATTTCATCTGTAGTTACTTTTCTTCCTCTCCTATCTCCTCTTTCTTACCTGGCTTCTTAGATCTTTCCACATCCCGTTCCAGCATTTCTGTCCAATTTTTCATCCAATCCTTCCTGATTTCCCGTACCACTAGCTTCACCCTTTTCTTCTTCTTCATATATTCTTCCTCTGTTACTTAATTCCTATTCTTAAAACTCCTTCTGAATACTTTATTCTTCTTCTCCACTGTTTCCTTCACCCGGTCTTTCCACTCCCACTTCCTCTTATCACTAGTCCTCCCACTTACCTCCTCTGCAGCTCCAACCGAACTGGCCAACCTGTCCACTTTAACCTGCGATTTTTTATTATCTTTACAAGGTCTTGTAATGAGTACAGGATTTTTATAAATTATTATGTAACCACCTCCATTTTTCATTATTTTCACACTTTTGGAGCAAATATTTTTCTAATTACTTTGTTTTCGAACATCCTGAGTTTCTTCTCATCATGAAAGGTAAGAGACCAGGTTTCATAACCATAAGGAACAACAGCTCTAACTATTGTTGTACTTTTGTATATACTGAACTTTACATTTATTGACAACAGGCGAGATGGTAACAACTTATTGACTGAGTAATAGCATGCATTTCTCAATTTGTGTTCTTTTTATTATTTCCACTATAATATTGTTATTACTAGTTAAAATTGTTCCTAATTATTTGAACTCATTAAACATACCAAAATATATGTTTCTAGTTTTTGCTTTATAATTTGTAACTTATTTTTTCAACTCCAGCGATATTTTAGTTCAAATATGCATTCGAGATTGGACATCGTTATTCTTCCATTTTACTTTGCAAATTTCTCTTTTTGATTTGTAAATGTAATTTGTATATTGTAATGTAAATAGTGCTTTATGCTAAATCATTGAAAATTATTGTTAATTAAAAGTAAATGAGCCAAGCTAACCTCTAAATTAAAAGTAACTCTATAATTTCTGATTGTCTTTTTTTTTTTTTTGCCGGCTATGTTTGACTTTTTTATTTTGGTGTATTTTATTCCTCCACTTTTCCTTCATTTGTTTACTGGTTTTTAAACTTTAGACAAAATAAAAAATTAGAAATATATGATTAGGATATAATAAAGTCTTTATAAACAACAACAAGCTTAGATTCCAACTTTCTATCTTTTCTCTAACATGTATGAAATAAAGCAACTCAAACATGTTATAGTAATGTTCTAAAATAAACCTGTCAGAATTACAAAAAATAAAGCACAAATAAAAGTAAAAACAATAACACATATTTACAAACACTCCAATATTTCAATGATCTTATTGCAGCTTCCTCAGGAGGTGAATAGGAAGTTAGCTTCGCTGATATTCATGCTTCATTTTCTGCAATTCTTTCTCTAACAATAAATATTAACCCCATAAACCCCTTCTATTGATACCTACTGAATAGTATAGAGTCTAGACGATGGCATGTTGCATGGGCTGGTTGAACCGGTGGTTGGTTGGTTAGCTGGTTATCTTGTTACAGGCCTGGCAGCTTTTCCTTCTGCAGACAGACTCTCCCCCCTTGATACCTTCCTAGACCTACTAACAGCTAAAGGTAGGAGTTTTCTCTCTCACACTATTTACAAATTCATTCTCTAAACAACCTAACTTTAAGGGCCGGTTCAGTGGTTTGATCAGAGATCAGATGTAAGTTGATTTCCAACAAGGGTCTCACACTCCATTTTCAGTTGCACCATTAACAATTAGAAGGTGATTGATTGTTGATCAAATCTCTGGTCAAGTTAACCAGACAATTCTCTCACATTAACTGTTTGATTCTCCATTGATTATGTTGATGGGAGATATCATCTTTAGATTCTAACAACTGAAATGTTTTTATCATCCTTATTTTAGTGATTAATAAAAGGAACTTATTTGTGTTGTATACTTATTTTTAGTATAACTTATTTTTAAGAATGGTGGTGTCAATTTATGGCATCTTGAGATTAAGAATTTCAACCATACGATCAAGGTTATAGAGAAAAAAATTTGAAAAGAGATTTAGGTTGAATACATTTTATTGTGTTTACTTTGTGGTGTGAACTCACAAGCAAGCTATACCTACCAGGCGGTGGCTCCGCGGATAGTGATATAGTGCCAACATTTGTAGATAGAGGATGTCATGTGGTCAGCACAATGAGCCCTACAGTTGTTTATCAATTATTGTGTATATTTATTAATAGCAATATACATTTTTTTAAACATTCTCTAAATGAATGTGTCCAAAATTGAAATTTATTGAAATTGATAAATAAATATCAGGCCTCCTAGGCTACCAGACACATAACCAACCTTATGTGTATACCTTTAGGTCATTTCACAATCAGATTTTCCAAATAAAGTATTTTTTTATAGTGTTGTATGTTTGTCCAACTTGATTATTTAATCACATCTGTGGTCACTTGATCAGAGGATTTGATCCCTTATTAACTTTGTTGCAACCCAAACTTTTATTGATCGGGGATCGAGATGATCGACACTCCGCTGATTGAAGAGTATGCACCCGGATCTTAAAATCAAATAATTGATGTGTTTTGTTTTTTATAGTGAAACTTCATTCATAATCAACTTGGAAATAGGCTAATACCTACAAATTTGAGTTCAAAGTCAAGTTTTTGTAGTTGTTTTAACTCAACTTGAAGATTTTTAAAAAACTAAAAAAAATTAAATTCTCATAATTTTTTATTTTAGGGTCCACCCAAATTTTTGTTTGATTTAAAAAAATATACAACTTTAACAACTTTATTAAATTTACTTATAAATACAAATTTGTATGATAATTGTTTTGACAAAAAAAAGTTTATTCTGGAGACTATATGATTTTGTTTATTGTTTATGCATAGATCTATTACAGAAATATCTATGGTAAAAATACTGCTCTATATTATTCAAACTTCAAGAAAAAAATTGAAGTTTTCAATCAAATTCTATTCGAACTTGACTTGGAAGCTAAAAATACCTACCGACACACCCCTGCCAATAATAAAATTAATTTATGTTTTATATCTAACTGTTTCTTATACTGATAGACGTTTTAAAGTTATGTAAGTTAATTATTGAAATCCATTACAAGTAATAAAATGGTTAATCATTGTACACTTTAATTTGCATTGGGTGTGCAGAACAAACATCAATTTCATCTATTCTGGTTCTATGGTCAATGGGGAGATCAAGGTTTGTCTCTTGACCAGAAGTGTTTTTTCTAAATGGTTTTCCACCCTTTCTTCATGCAAATTTGGATACCTTTCTTTTGAGTTATACCTATGATAGCTCACCTTACTGTTTATTTTACTGTTGTACACACATATCCGCACAATTACTGCTTCACACGACCTCTGATAATGAACAGTGAAATTGCATCCTTCCAATCACCATCGATCCAACCACACTCATCGCGACCGTCGTCTCTCTCATTCGCACTACACACAGCCAACCTCGTTCGATTATCCCTCTATGTGAGTTTTCAACATACCTTTCTCGACCCTACCTCTGTAGTGTAAATTAATCCAGTCAGCCTGAACAGGGTCACAGTATTACAATTAAGAAGCATTCACTTGAGTTGAAATGAATGCCTCTAAGCAACTTATTTATTGCAAATATTGTTCTTTAATTTGTTAATAGGATAAAAGCTACGACATGAAAAAATTTCACCTATCACATTTCTATTGTTGAACCCTAAAGGCTTATAACTAAATATACAGTCGAAAAGTATAGGAAGAGCATATATTTTTTGTGTGTTTTCAATGTGTTTCTTAAAATGATAAAGTAATATCTCCGAAAATTTAAAACAATGTGTGAAGTGTAATAGTGCAATAGCTTAAGAAGAAATGAAGAGAGGAGTGTTTTTCTATTTAGGCCTAACCTAACTATCCTCTCAGGTTTAACAATATTGGTTATTGAAAAAAAAAAACTNCCCTACACGCAAATGTGGGTACACTCTCTAAATTCAACCTTCCTCGTCCCTAATACATTACATATATAAATATATAATGTATATATGGATTGAAACCTGACATCTTTGGTTAGAGAGCACTATATTTGCTCAATTTTCTCAGACTAAATAACCTGAACATTAATAAAAGTATATTTGAATGTGTTCTTAATAGACATTTTTTGGGGGACGCACTTTGTGAATTTTGCACATTTTGATTTGAATAAAATATTAACAATATAGACTTTCTTGTTGCAGCAAGTCTAGCGGAGTTGGATTTTGGTCTTTTGATTGAAGCAACCATCACGTCTACAGAGGAGTTTTTGGAGTAAGAATTTAATTTTATATGTTACTTGTCTGGCATTTTTTGTGTTGTTAGATATCATTTATTATTATTTGTACAGATCTTGGAAATATCTGACTAAAAATATCAAGTTTTCCCTTAACAAACATTGTACCTTGCTAGTATAAAAATTAGAAGATGCTGTGTGTCTTTCAGATATGTGCTTCAAGCAGTGATGAGTAGGTTCTAAAATTTTACAAATTCCTGTACTGGATCTAATCTTTTAGTTCTTAGTTTGAAATTCCACTTAACAACACTTAATTAATTTAAAGCTATGGTTTCCTAAAATATATGTAAATGAGACATCACTAACTACCAACTAGTCATTTGTGAATCGTCAAGATGTAATATACAAGCAATGAACCAAGAACTGATTTTTCAGGTACCAAAACTGTTTGATAGTTATGAGTGATTAATATGAACACAAGAGAAGTTCTATTTTGCAGTTCAATACTGTGAGAGATTGAGTTTAATGTAATTATTGTAGCAATACACTATCCACTTGATATGTAATCAATGTTCACACAAATCTATCAGCGTTTGCTTTTAGGAAGGATTAGTAATACCCACTCTAAATTATGTTGTATCCGACACCTTAGCTCAGTCAGTAGCGTGTCTTCCCACTAAACTAATTAGTGTAAATTTCCAGAATTAATTTTTATAGAGTTATTTAACTACAAAAAGTGATGGCTGGTCTGTTAACAAGAGTGTTTGCTAAATTAGTATTTGAAATGACATGTCCTGTAGTATATTTCACAATTGTATTAACTATTAATCTAATAGTTATTAATAATAACATAATTTTATTCTATAATACTATGAGATTTTGTTTCACAATAACATTATTTATTAATAATATATATTAGAAGTTATGGAGAAGACAAGTGATTTATAGGGGATAAAGTGTACTCATTGTCACATATGCAGCAGAAACATGGACAATGAATGTAAGCGAGACTAGGAAAGTGGAGGCCATGGGAATTAAGTTTTTGAAGATCATGTTAGCTATCATAAGGAGAAACAAGATTAAGAATTAAGTTATCCGGGAAAGAGTGGGAGTAGAGGGAGTAGATGAGTTAGTAGAGGAAGCAAGACTGAGATGGTATGGTCATGTAATGAGGATGGAAAAAGAAAGGATGTCAAAGAAAGTGTTGGAAATGAAGTATGTAGCAAAAAGACTGCAAGTGAGGCAAGAAAGATATGGGAGGAGCAGATAGAATAAACTTTGCAGGTAAAAGGAGAAGAATGGTCGAAGGATAGAGGAAGATGGAGGCATTTTACTAAACAGACCCAGCCACAGGTGGGATAATAATGATGAGTAAATTAGCTGATATTATTAGTAGATTTTAACAACTATATATTATTTTTATGTTTCACTTAAATATTAGACTGATGAAAATCTACTAATTATATTATTAATATCTTATTAATGTCTTTTAATTAATGAAACAATTGTCCATATATTTACACTTGTAAAGTTTTTTTTATAAATAGTTCATTATCTTTTTCAAAAGATGGAGCAACAGCTCCACTATAAATTAGGAAATTATTCCATTATATGATAAATTGGTCATTTATGAGTGAGTTTGTAAACAAGGAAAGTTTTAGAATGTCATCTTCAAAATTAGAAAGGTTACTTTCTGACGGATCCACCCACAAATAAAGAATGCCGTCTGACAACAGCTATCCAATGGCTTGTTAGTGGGAGTGTGTATCACGTGAAGTATCAGAAGCCTTCGTGTGCCGAAGCATTCATGTACTTGTGGAAGTTATAACATTTTGAACTGCATTAGAATTCCCACAAAATCTTGAGAAACCCATGATGAGATGTTTTTGAATAGGACACATTCCTCAAATAACTGGTTTGACCGATGGCACATTAATCAAGATTGATTCTCCGAAAGAGCACAAAGTAGCATTTATTGACAGACATGGAAATCATTTCCTGAATTATTAGAAGCAGATAATACATTTTACTATGTAAATTCAGAACATATTATAGCTGAAGGCCATTATTTTGGTAGATTCAGGATATGTTTTATTAATTTGGCAGTTATTGCCAGCTCACTTGATCTTGGAAAAACCAGCAGTCACATGATTTAACCAAGCTTATAAATTTACACCTGTATTAATTGAAAATTCAACAGGAATATTAAAAAATAAATAATAATAATTCCAGGTTTGCACTACTTGAGTTGAGATATATTATATAGATTTGAAAGAACAAGAAGAAAGAGAGATTCACCCAAACGAGCAGGATTAATATGAAACCTACATTAAAGACAGTTGATTGATTACAACTTTGGTTTTAATCTTAACATTTTTATTTTTATTTAATAATACACATTTGTTCAAAGTAAAATGTTTTTACACTTTATTTTCATTGACATACATTGTATTAAGGAAATACTACATTGTAATATATATAAAAATTCAAGAATTATTGTGAAACACAATTTATTAGTATTAATAATTATTAAAATAATATATCAATAAAAATAGCTCTAATAGGTCTATTAATACAATTATTGTAAAATAGGTTACTAGCTCAATAGCGACAATCAACTTGGTCAATTGTTGCTATTTCTGATAAAACATATGAAATCTTTTATCATTTCTAGACTTCTATTCACTTGTTTACTTTGTTGCCATATAATGAAATAGTTTTATTAAAACTGCAGGATTATAATAATACCAATGAGTAATCTGTGTGTTTGCTAATTGACTCCTGATTATCCAGGACATTGGAGTGGAAGGGTTGAAAGGAGAATGCAAAGTGGTACAAAAACCCTCTTGTACTCTGTAATTGACTTTTACAATATTATTTAAGGTATACTTGTTGTGTCCTTACACATACACATATATATTTAATCTTGTACCCTAACCACATAACTCGCACACCTTCTTAACACCAGACAAACACCAAGATAAAACCTTAAAACGGAACCAGTTATCTATATTTTCTGCTATGACTACTCTAGTCAGTTCAGTCCAGATTGACCAACTTAACCTATACACATCCCTGCTATAGAGTATATTACAATACTAAAAACCATCCAAAACATTTTGATATTGATATGGTTTGAAGTGGCATTGTTTGTCTCTTTGCTTCTTGGTTTCATTCACTTGAAATATATTAATTCGAAACTTGTGTATCAAAAGTTTGATAGGCTGTTGAAAGTCGTCTAATTTCAGGTTATAATGAAAGAATTCTGCTTAAGAAAGTGCCATATTGTGTGCAATACACTGCCCAAGCTATTCTTCAGTGACAATATTTTCCCGAGAATAAAAATTATAACTAAATATTCAATCAATTGTCAACATTTTACAAATCCCTTCAACATTATTTCTTAATAAAAGAATTCTTCCATAAGAATTTTAGATATATGTATAAGTCCAAAACTTATTCTCTGATCAATAATAACATACTTAAACTGAAAACATTCTGAAAGTCACCAATATTATTTATATGTATGAAATAAAGGGCAGTGAGCAAAAACAATATGTAATAAATAAAATTATAGAATAGTAGTAAATATTAGCACAATTAAAAGTAAAAACACTACCACATATTTACACACGCTTCAATATTTCGATGCTATTATAGCATCTTCCTCAGGAAGAAGTAGGTGTAGTTAGACTAAACAGGATGTTGCCTTCAGTAATGCCAATATAATTGGTAAGGATGAAAATTTCTCTGGTGGAGTTGAAATTCTCTGAAGATTTCGCTAGTACTCTATGAAAGGTAGGTGGTGCTAGTGTAGCCTCTGGGTTGAAATTAAAGAATATTTAAGTTGGGTGGTTTTCTAAACTTTGTGATCCATTGATGTGCCAGTTCTTATCTTATTAAGTCGGACATATTGCATTGTTTCTTGTTAAATGATTTTAACACTTTGACAGTGTAGCAGTCCTTAGTTGAAGTTATGAGTGGAGGCGTGTGCTGAAACTGATTTTTCTGGATTCTCAATTTTGGTTTCATGACGGTGTCTATTCATTTACGGCGAGTTTCGGTGGTGAGGCCAACATATTGTGCTGTGCATTGTTGGCATTCTAGTTGGTAAATCAGGTTACTGGACTCACATGTGTGGCTGCCTTTGATGGTATAGATGGAGTTGGTGATGCTGCTAGAGAAAGTGGCTGCTGGATGATGTATTTGACAAGTTTTGCAAGCTGTTTTGTTACAGAGTTGAAAGCCTTGCTGGGGTTGAAAGAAGGTTGTGTCATTTTCAGTTTTGAGTTTAGGAAGTACCAGAAGATTTCTAAGTGATGGAGGATGCGGACTGGTGGTTTTTTGAGAATAGCATTGGTATGGATGGATGCTCCCAATATATGAAAACCTGATGCTAATATTTTGTTGAGCTTTGGTAGGCCTGGGTAGTACTTAGTCACCAGAGGTATAGTATCTGGTTTTTCAGGTTTGGGTGATTGTGGAGTTTCAGCTAGTCAAAGTAGGTTATTAATGAGAGTTTTAGGGTATCCTCTCTCTGTAAAAGCTTCTTGAAGGCTTTCAACCTGAAAAAACAGATACTATATCTCTGGTGACTAAGTTCTACCCAGGCCTACCAAAGTTCAACTAAATATTAGCATCAGGTTTTCATATATTGTAAGCATCCAGTCATACTGATAATATTTTCAAAAACCCACAAATGACACAACCTTCTTTCAACCCCAACAAGGCTCTCGAGGCTGTAACAAAACAGTTTTCAAAAACTGATAAATACATCATCCAGGTGCCACTTTCTCTAGCATCATCATCTATCATTTAACAAGAAACAATGCAATATGTCCGACTTAAGACGATAAGAACTGGCACATAAATGGATCACAAAGTTTAGAAAACCACCCAACCTAAATATTAGTTAATTTCAACCCAGAGGCTACACTAGAACCACCTACCTTCCATAGAGTACTAGCGAAATCTTCAGAGAATTTCAACCCCACCAAAGAAGTTTTCATCCATACCAATCAAGTTTGCATCACTGAAGACAACTTCCTGTTTAGTATAACTACCACTACTTCCTGAGGAAGATGCTATAGTGGCATTGAAATGTTGAAGTGTGTGTAAATATGTGGTAGTGTTTTTATTTTTATTTGTGCTTTACTATTTTCCTATTATTCTATCATTTTACTGATATTATTAATAATTAATAAAACTACAATATATTTAGGAGTACTAATTGGTTGAGAAACTATTGTCACCAAAGATTTGAAAAAAGGAGAAATAAATAATCGAGCATTACCTATAAATTAGTCATAGTTGAGATGGTGTTATTTAACTCTTCCCTCCCGTCTAACTATTTTGGGTCATTACATCCCGTTTTATCATCAAGTGTCAGTTTTATGTATTAAGTGAGTCAAAGTTTTTATATCAAATACAATATCTATACATGTGTGTGTGTTTGTTGAACAATGATTATTACATTGTTCATATGATTGCACTTATAGTGATCATAATAATGCTTGTAATGAAAAGTGTTGTTAAAACTAAAGTACACTTCATTTATATTTAAAGGAAACAGTTCAAACTACTAATTTTCAGAGTAAGTGATTGTATGTGACATTTTTTTAAGAGAATTGTGTCAATCTATATATGAAATATGTAAAAACTACAATACTTGTTTGTGATAAACTTTGTCACACTACTTATTAATTATAATCTAATGTTCTAGTCAAACATTCCAATATAGTCCTAGTCATTAAGCCTGAAATGTGTTTAAAGTTACCCATTGTAGCAGGATCATAAATGTGCTCAACTTTATTTGTTCAAGTTTATTAAAGAGATGGGCGCAATTCACAATTTCTTGAGAACGAATCCATACAAAGGAAAAATGGTGCCAAATGACTATATTAAAGTAAACATTGAAAAGAGTATAGAAAGACAAGACCTACACACTTACTAAAAAACTTTAGGCCTCAAAAGTACACAACAAAACATATAATTATGAAATTTATAACATTTTTTAATGTATAATTAAATCTGAATAAAAACATTATTTTCTAAACTCAAATCCAAATTCAAATCATTACATTTTTATAATTTTAAAGTTTTAGTTAAAGTAAAAATTATAGAAATTTAAATTTAAAAGTTTTAGTTAAATTAAAAATTATAGAAATTTAAATTTAAAAGTTGTTAATGTTTTGTTTAACTGACAGTTTTGTTTTTTTAATTTGTGTATCTACTACATTATAGAGAACAAAAGAATATGCTTTTTGAAAAAATTATATTTTCCTATTATTTTTGCTTTGGTTATAATTTTTTTAAAGCTAAAATGCTGGGTTTTTTCCTCCAAAATATACACTTCTATATATAATTCCTTTATTCATTTACACAGGCTAAAGTTTTTATTTTTAGTCGGGTGCTTTGATATTTAGATTCTCGAAATTGATGATTCAAGTGTCCCATCTCAAGATGATCTACTTGGTAATAAGAATGTATAAAAGCCAATTAAATAAATTTACTATAGCAGATAATAATAAATGTCAAGACTCCTCATTCTTAAGTACATCCTTAGACACCCATTTCCTCTATTGATTAACCTCAAATTCACCAGCCAACATATAAGTATCAAGTTATTGGATAGTTATTTATAAGGCCAATATTTCACAAAATGAAAATTAATTTCTTAGGAAATATACAAGGAAAGAAAGTCTCCTTGAGGAAATAACTATCCTCAATGCACATGCCAGATTAATCTAATCCTTTCTTACCTTTGAAATCATTCAACTCATTAGCACATACCTAATTCTGTCGATAGTGATAACGATTTGTTAAATATGCTTATAAAGAAGCAAAGAACATAGAAAATAAGTGTGCCTCACATTGATTTTATCTAAACCCCTTTTTCTAAATATTTTTGTATGCGAGATTTGCTGGTTCAATAACTTCATCCTTCCTAAAAATTATTTTGGGTTTAAATATTTATATGAAGAATTTAAAACCCATTTCAAAGTCTTAGCAAGCAGTCACTGTGAAATATATATTAAATAAAAAAAAAAAATTTCTCTGAGTGCTGTTTATTTATTGTTAAAACAATTAAAACTAAATGCTCCAAATTATCAAAGTCATCATAGTCATCATCATCAACTGTTTTCAGCTTGTGGCCGGGTTAGTTTAATAAAATGCCTCCATCTTCCTCTATGCTTCCACCACTCTTCCTCCTTTAATTCCTTCCATTCATTGCCTCTCACTTGAACACTTTCTGTTATCTGCTCCTCCCATCTCTCTCTTGGCCTCCCCTG
>CABFOV010005874.1:12230-39093 GCA_902141375.1 Timema poppense
CGCATACTTTGTGTCCAAAATTGTCTTCGTCCTTTATTTTTTCATCCTCATCACCTGCCCATTTCATCTCAGTCTTACTTCCTCTACTATTTCATGTACTACATGTACCCAACTCTTCCCCGGATAACTTCATTCTTAATCTTAATATATTATAAATTATCAAAGTAAAAATCAATATTACATTCATAAATAAATATTATTTGGTTAAACATTCTATAAACTCAATTTAAGACAGACAATATTTTCCTAAAAAAACAATACTATAAAATATTAACAAATTCATAACTCCTCGAATTATTTCTTACGATAAACACTAAATAAAATTGATTGCTAATGCATAAAAAAGTCAATATAAAACCATAAGTTTATTTGTATTAAGATTACTGCATACTCCCACTATAAACAGAACCATTCTGATCATTATAATTTAAAATACTAAGCTAGCCTTGCAGGGATGTTACTTCAGAGATAAATATTAATTTTCTTTAATTCCACGTGAAATAAGCTTATATGATTAGCTCTCAAATAAATATTTGTTTAAATTGATGCACTACATTATTTTATATAATTTTACTTTACGCTCATGTCACACACATTTGACCATTTAACTTGGAAACTCTATTTAAAGCTCCACCAAATACCACACTGAAGTTTGGTTTTGCAATTCTTCCCAAGATAAAATGAGAATTTACTTGACCAGAAGGTTTTCAAACATTTCTTTATACTTTTAAGAAGGTGAAATACAGGCTACTCTTTGAACCAAAATATTTAAATAACCACAAGTCCAAATCATTTGCGGTTTGGAACAAATAACACAAATTATTTTAATAAATAAAGTGGAGGCCACGGGAAAGAAGTTTTTGAGGAGAATGCTAGCTGTCACCAGAAGAGATAGGATTAGGGATGTATATGTAAAGTCTAGAGTTGGAGTAAAGGAGGTACATGAGATAGTATAAGAAGCTAGAATGAGATGTTATGGACACATAATGATGATGGGAAGGAAGAAGATTCCAAAAAGATTAATAAATATGAAGTATGTAGGGAAGAGACGGGAGGAACAGATGGCATGTGTAACAGTGAGAGGAGCAGAGTGGAAGAATGGTGGAAGGACAAAGGGAGCTGTAGGCATTTTACCAAGCAGACCCGGCACCTGACTGGAAATATTCATTATGATGATGATAATTTTAATAAATATGTTATTTTAAATTCAAATTTTGTGCAGGTTTTAAAATCAAATTTTTATATATATTTTTTTTCCAAAATTTTGTTTTAACATAATGTCAACCCCCTCTGTGTGAGCCTAGGTTGTCAGGATGGGTTGCAGTCGAGGATGGGGAAGTGACCGAGTTCTAATTATGTGGGTTCATAATTGACGTCTGGCTTGGGTTCTAATGGTTTTTATTTGTACTACTATGCCTTACAAAAACTTGATGTTGCTAAAAAATATTATAAGCTATGAAATAATTTAAAATACTATTTAGAAGCTTGTGGCAGAAGGAAGTATTGCAAGGAATGCATAACCAATAGACTGACTGACATTCTAGGGGGCCCAACACGATTATAGACCCTGGTAGCCCTTCAATACACGTATTGGTGATCCTGAGTCTTAACCAACGTAGCCCCAAAACAGGCAAAGTGACCCCATAGACTCAATGGTGATTAGTCAACCCTGTTACCTGGGATACACTACTTTATTTTTCCTTTTGTCCTGATTTACTGTGAGGAATGCTGAAACTTTGTTTATGTTGTCAGCGCAAATGTTCTCTTTGTTTAATAGCTATTCACAATCCAGAGCACAACACTACTAAACAAACACACCTCAATTCAGGCCATGTTGATTACAAATATATTTAAAATGTATCACTAGAAATACCTTTTAATTGCCTTTTTTGTCCTAAAGCTATATAGTTAATTTTTTTAAATTGTTGATGTTAAATTCGTCCACTTTACATTTAGTATTTAATAAAATTAGTTTTTGGAATAGTGTTAAAGGGTTTCTTTATTTTTCTTAGTATGAAAACAAAGAAGAGAAATATTTGCCAATGTTATGCTAGAAAACAGGCAACTGAGTTGTGTCTCAGCAGGAAGATACATTCTTCCAATACTTTAGACACAAACAGCCCAAATGAAAATCCTGATTTATATTTCCTTTAAAAATTGGAAATATATCTCCGAAATCCTGAGTTGTACCTCCTCGGAAGAGACTCCCTTCTGATACTTTAGACACAAACAACCCAAATGAAAATCCTGAATTAGATCTATTTTAAAAATTGGAATTATATCTCCGAAATCCTGAATTGTACCTCCTTGGAACAGTATCTCTTCCAACATTTTACAGACAAACAGTCCAAATAAAAATCCTGAATTATATCTCTTTTAAAAATCAGAATTATATCTCCGAAATCCTGAATTGTATCTCTAAGTGAAGTACTTTAAGTTTTAATTCTTAAGCTCATAAAGAATAAGTAAAGCAAAAACATTAGAAATGGAATTTAGTTTGTCATAAGACTGCTAGATGACATTACAAGCGACCAACTTTGATTTATGTTCAGTACAGCACATGAATAACAGAGGGCAGCCTAGGGTAGAAATCAATCAAATCATTGTAAATGAAACAATTTATAGAGGATTTTTATTGTCGTTTTTGTTTGGAAAAATAAAAATCCCATTGTAATATATATTTTAGCATTTTAATGGAAAACACATGATTGGTGTATTTATAATTATTATGTTTGTATATTTATTTACGCATTTTATGGAACCTGTAATATTTACATTTGTTTTTAATAAATTTATAACTAATTTTCCAAAAATAAAAATTGAGGTTACTTTTAAAATAAATGATTTAAAAAGAATAATTGATTTTTAGGTCATACACTATGTATTTTTCAACATTTAGCACTAGAATTTGAAATAAAGTTGATTAATTTTGGGGGAAACTAAATAATTAGAAACCATATTATTTATTTTCATATTGAATTTGTGTAAAAGTAAAACTAATTAAATGATTTTATTTGTGAGCATTCATTGTAAATTTATTTTTTTAGTTTTAGATATTCACTGACTGTGCAGAGGTATTCTTAAATTAGTGTGGTTTGATTAATTTTGAGCTATTTTCCCAAATACTTCACCTTAACTATAAGACATTGATGAATATTTTTCATTTCCTGGAGTCCCATTTAAAAATGTTTAGACACTTATATTATTAATTATTATTAATAGCACCGCGTCTTACTACCCGTTCGGGTTATACGCACACTTACACTTACACTACACTTACACTATACACTTATAGTTATTTGGATTTAGTATTTTCACGTGCCTGCCAAATTTCAGTTTCATACCACACTGGGATGTAGTTGTTTTTATTAATTCTGCACATTTTAAGGCCCCCTCCCCCATATATAATAATACTTAGTGATCATAAATTTTTCCAGTGATGAACTTTGTCATCGCTTATTAAATGATTTGGACACCAGTTTTAAACGATTTATAATTAGGTCAAACAATGTGTGACGGCTTTATTTTGACAAAAAAGGCAAAATAGTATATATATCGAAATTCTGACCTGGCTAGTAACTTAATCGACTCTTATCCGATTTTGATCAACCCCATTTTAAACTCTTTTAAATGTCAAGCAGTACATGAAAGCTTTATTTTGTCAATAAGAGTGAGCTGGATAAAGAGGTTGGGACTACTAAATTTTCAAAACTTGTAGCATTAGCCACTAGCTTAACACTACAAGGAACATGAAATACACCCGACTTACCCAATTGAACCAACTCCACCAGCGGCTGACTCTACAACACGCCCGGCCGGCCCATCGAAACAACCCGCACGAACCAGACAACTGTCCAAACTGTACTGAGAGACGCGCCCCTTCAAACACTCAACAACAACAGCCATCCCCCACCCCTGGTCTCCGATTGGAAAGAACATCGCCAGTGCCCAAGTTTTGTTTCCTCGGCCGTCTAGAAGCTTGTAGGTCGTTCCCCCCCCCTTTTTTCCCCCCTTTCTGTGACCTGTGCTTCATCATATAAAAGAGTGCCCGTGTGAATGAGGAGTTACTCTGGGACTGGCTCTGGTTATAGCTAGTGCAAACGAAGGCGAGGATAATAACAATGTAAGCAAAAAATTCCTTTTCGGCACAATCATCTATGTTTTCAAAATTCTCTTTCGGCATTTAGGAACCATTTCTCATATGAATTGACTTGGAACTTTCATTATGAACCTTTTCAATTAGCGTATGGGTCAAAAATAAATGGACTTAAAGTTTAGGACTTTAACTAAAGTTGAAATATCCAATGGTAGTATTTCATTTACTCTTGTGTTTATTTTGAAGAGTAACGAACTTTAACTTTAAACGTTTACTCTAACTTTATACGTCAAAGATTAATGGAACTAAAACTTAGGACTTTGACTAAAGTTGAAATATCTAATGGTAATGTTTATATTTCTTTAGCACTTGTGTTTATTTTGAAGAGTAAAGAACTTTAACTTTAAACTTTTACACTTACAATATGTGTTAAAGATCAATAGACTTAAAACTTGGGAATTTATCTAAAATAAACAAAAAAGTGTTTAATTATTCTTTATTGGTATTTAATAAATAACATAGTACGATGAATTTTGTTCTTACTCCCTTTTTACGTTCATTCTTAGCCATCACATGGTAATAATAGTCTGTAAGATGATCTTTTCTGAGGCATAGTTACATTCTGGTTAAATGGTATTTGTTGTCGGGGTAGGCCGTGGGGAACTGCCCTCAGTTGTTCTATATTGCGTGGGCATTGCTGATGTTTATCTCAGTTTTTCTGCAATTTTTAACTTACCTAGCACACTCTTTCAATTTGCGTATTGTTATTATATATTTCTTTTGTATTTGAACCATCAAAGTTAGGCGTTATAGTAAAAATATGGTTCAAACTAATATAATTTTATAATAAAGGAAATTGATAAAACTAAAGGAAAAAATGGAGTAATCCATTGTTTGTGTTATTTGTATTATCTCCTTCTTTGTATTTGATAAAGCCAACAATGCCGAAATATTATTTTATTTGTGTTAAAATGTGTGTGTGACTACTTCTACTATAGAAGACAGAAGAAAGGAAGAAGATTTCACCTTTGAGCATTGGACTCTTCCCACATTTTTCCTCTTTCCCTAGGTGGGCTTTCTTCATCAAATTTATTCTTAGTAGTTTATTTTTCCTTTTTCTTTAGTTTTATCAATTTCCTTTATTACAAAATTATCTAGCCATTGGGCCACCTCATTTTTAAACAAAACTAATATAAATGAAACTTATCTGTAAAAGTCTGAAAATTTAACATTTTTAATTGTGATTCTTGTAGAAAATTTAAATTTGGCAGGAATAGAAGTATGATTTAATATAACAAAATAAGTTTTAAAATCTAGAATTTTTATATGTTAATTGAAAACAGAAATTTTATAAGAATGTAAAAGGACCACTCTAAATAACCATCAGATTATGAAAATTTTAAATATTAAATGTGATCCCTGGAAAGAGTGTATGTAAGGGGGAATTTAATTGGATCATAATCACATGTTAAATATTTCTTTTACTACTTATTTTTGGTGCATTTTTGCACTGGTTCTGCTAGTATTTATATAGTATATAATTTAATTATTTTAAATATTTGTTATGACTCTTTTTACTGTAAGACTAACGGAAAAGGAAATATTGACAAATAACTCAACTTTTGTATGCTTTTTACTTTCTCTCTCCACACATTGGAAAGAGAATTATTGTGATCATAAAAAAAAATGGAACTCTCAGTTAATATTGAGTGTTCGAACAAGGGTCATATTTTCCTATGGGACACACTAAGGTCAATATCTTGTGGGTGAAAGGAGGGCAAAGTGGGGTGCAGAATTGATGGCACCAAAAATATCTGTCCATACAAAATAAGTAGGCTTGCTTTAAAAATAATACAAGTAATGATAAATAAGAATTAGAAAAATACCTTGACATACTATATTGAATGTAAATTAAATTAATAAATACCAACACTCTCAAAAAACCAATTTTCTTTGTAATAAGTTAATAAATGTTTGTTGTTCAAAATTGATCTCATTTCAAACTTGACACGCTCATCTGTATCAAGTTAATATGTCACACACAAAAATCTATAGCTCACAGTTAATAATTTTAAGAAACCAATGATACTAATAATGTCAGTTAAAACTTTAATTTCCATTAATATTAATTTTATTTTTCGAATGTAAAACACTGTCAGAAAATACTATACTGAGCGATAAGTTGGTTCTCCAACAATTAATTTAATTAATCAATGCCATTAAGACTCACTTCAGCAAACATAAGATCAAAAACAAATTCTATGTTGGATCAGTCTCAATCAAGCCTTGTTGCGTTTACACGCCCTAGACTTGTGCAACAATTATATTGTTCACATTTTACATGCCCTATTCTTCCATCTTGGCGTGCTAATTATTGTACTGCGCAGTTATCACACGATTGGATGATAATTAGGATAATGTATCTCACCCCCCTTAGGTATTTAGGAAATTGGTTTAATAAGTTCCCAAGTTGGTTGAGTTAAACATGAATGTACCATTTATTGAGTTAAAACAAAAAAAAATTGTAATTGAAATTTTAGGCTATATTACACTGACATAGATCCTACTTGTATAGTAAACTGACACAGAGTGCACTTTCCAGAAGCTTCTCCTGCCCCCGATATCTGACCTAGCCCTTGCTTCTGGAACCCCTTTTCCCAGTGTTAAAACCAACCAGTAAGAGAGCTCTTCACAGTCTTATTGGTTGTCATAATACTGAGTGACCTAAAAGGTGGCCAACTCATCACCGCTTTTAGACATTGAACAAAATAAATGATAATTAATCAAAATGATATTAATAATAACAATATAACTTGAATTTAGAATTTTGTAAATACTGAAAATGAAATTGTTTAATTTTGTCTAATCATCCTTGGATGAAGCATATAAGGAAACTTATATATATAGTTTAAAAAAAAAATATACTTCATCCATGATTTTCTGATAACTGAGAGGGGGTCCAAAACAGGGTCATTACAGCCTACATAAAGTTTAAGTAATACTGATAAAGGATTAATTATTTAGGTTAAAACACTATTTTCAGTCCACCCGTGTTAGATTATCAAACATTGCTGTCCAAGCAAGTGGTGTTTTATGTGACCAAAATAGTATTAAAAGTATAGTATTCACAATAAATATGGTGCAGATGTAGTATTTAAATAGGTACCGAATATATTGGTGGTCAATCCTCTCATTGTCAGGAGCAGGTTGGCCTCATTTGGGATTATATAATATGTTGTCTTGATTAGATTCAAAGAACTTAATAATTTCACAACAGACTTATATTTTATAATATGGCCCCATACAAGGCATAATAAATGTATGACTAATTTATTTATTATTGATGTCATCTTTTATTTTTATAATAATAATAATAATAATAAGAAAAAAACAAACCTTTTTAGCTATAAAAAAAAAGCCATTGTAGTTTTTGATTGCTTTATTATTAATTTAGTTATACAAATACAATAGTTGTGGATAAATATTCAATATGGATTGTACTTTTTGTGTGTTTGGTTTTTTGGCATAGACATCATTTAGTAAAAAAAATTCCTTCCTTTTCTATAACTTCCATGTCCCTAAATCGGGGGGTTACTTTGGTGAAGTGTGTTGAAAGGTAAAGTTTCAGTATAAACGAAAATACCTGTTTTAATAACATATTTTGTACTGTAAAATGATTGTGGCAATAATTTATTATTAGTATATTAGTTTACCTTCGCTATACAAAACTAATATTAGCTTCTGGAATCGCAATCATCATGAACCCAGAGTAATTTGTGTTTACTACCATGGGCACCTGCAGTAGTAGAAGAGGGGGGGGTGGGCAAGCACTTGTTCCCCTGGAATTTCCTATTTTATTTAACACATAAAATATTTTCTTTTAAGAAAAACAATGCCTACAATTTTTTATCTTCTAGTTTGCCTTAAAATTAGCAATCAAGACAATAATCTAAAAATTTTGGATTTGCTTTCCAAAACATAATATTTCTTCCCATCAAAGCGCCATGCGATTATCATCTTATTACCATTGCCAGAGACGACATGTTCTGTAGTGAGATCGTTTAGTTTTATAACACTGCACAAAGTTTACTGGGTTATGTTTGTTGAGTGTGCAAGGGGGGGGGGGGAAGTAANGGGAAGTAAACTCAAACTAAGTTGCTTTTGTAGAAAAAAGCTTTAAATCTAGTAATTACCGTAGGCGCCTTCAGTTTCTATTTAAGTAACTAGTTTTTTTTATGTAATGTTGACAAATAAGTTCAAATTATAAGATTGTAATAAATTAAATCCTTTAAAAATGTTTATTTGATTTCATTTAAAAAGGAAACTGTATTTTTAAATATATTAAATTTTATTTTTATTATTCTGTAAGTTGTGTTCAGGTTGAAGTGTGTTTAGGGGGGATATATTTTAATACCCACCCGTCACCCCCTATCCCCTGAGTCATAAAAAAATTTGCGGGCGCCCATTTTTACTACCCAGGCTTTCCAACAAATATACTTTAGAGTTTATATCCTACCATAATAATTATAATCATAGGCTCAAAAAATGTTTGTTATTGACTCACAAAGATTGTATCTTTTATCTGCTACTTCACATGCGTTAAAACCACTAGAAATGATTTTTTAGTTTTTTGACATTTCTAGTAAAATTTTGTCACAAGTTGTTCAAAATAGCTTAGAATGGCATTTTGATATAACTATCAAGATAAAGTGAGAAAAATGTTTATTTGAACTCAAAGTTGCCCAAAATCATTAAAATCCACATTTAAGCACTTATTTAACGAATTAGATAATTTTGGTCTGTTTACTTTCAAAACTAATAGAAATGACTTTTTTTTATTTCGACGCTTCTTGTGGAATTTTGGAGAAAGTTGTTTCTAATAAACTAGAATGATGATTTGATACGATTTTGACCATAAAGTGAGAAACTATATTTGAACTCAAAGTGCTCCAAATCAGTAAAATTCACATTTAAGCACACATTTTACGATTTCAATGATTTTGGTCTGATTATTTATCAACTCCACTAGAAATGAGTATTTTTTAATTTTAGATGTTTCTAGTGACATTTTGTTACAAGTTGTTCAAAATAGCTTAAATTGGATTCACTCTTTAAGTTATGCTAGGCTACGCTATACTATGCTATGCCACACTAAGATAGCACACTTGATGTACAAAGCCTGTAAATGTGCCTTAAATTTGTAGCATTAACAATGAAAATCAAACTCTCATAAGAAATAATTTATTAAGTAGAGCTCTGTTACCCAAAAGGCCAGGCAAACCCTTCTATCAAATACCTTTGGAAAGAAAACATTTACAGTATTGCTATTATTTTAGGCAGTAACACTCTGTTACTAATGAAATGACTTTCACTCCCCTTGTACATTTTCAAGCTGTGAATGGACAGACCGTCAGAGAGCTATGTTGCCGCTTTTGGCTGAGTAAGGAGAAGGGATTGTTAGGAGGAAGAGAATTGTAGGAATTGGATAGGGAAGGGTGGGTGGGAGGCGGAAGGAGCCAGCAGCCCAGCACACTAGAGTCCTGTAAGAGTTCATTCAAGGCCTAAGGGTGGTCAAGGTATACATAGCTATTGCCCTCAATAGTGTGTTAAGTGAGGTAATGTGTCAAATATGTTGACAGTATGAGATTGAAAGTAGGTATCGGGAAAAAACCTTACTCGTAGAGGCAAAAATCAAATACCTAACAGTTATGAACTGATTCAAAACTAATAAAAGTGTTGATAAAGCTTAAGGGTCACTGCACATAACAATCGATGGCAGAACATTTTGTAATAGAGTTGGTGGGAAGACACTGCACATGGCTAACAGTCTGGCAGATGTCTGAGGCCGACAACTAGTGGCTGCACATACAACCAACCACCATCGGTTTGTCGATGGTTGTGAGAGTATTTGGATGTGTACTACAGAAGACTCAGTTTTTCATAATTAAAAAAAAAATTGTTTGTTTTAAGGTAAGTCAATAGTGTTTGTTTGAATTCCATACTCCTTTGCGATACCACAATTCTTTTTCATTTCCTCTCCCACTTCTATAATTACTGCAACTGTTGGGTCTTTGTTAAGTCGGTTGGAAAATGGAACATGATGTCACATATTTTTAGTCTCATGTGCGGAGACCCATTTGAATCAATAGTGAACACTTCGACCAATCAAATTGTCGATCGTGTGCAGTCGCTCTAAGGAATGAAACAGAAACATGTGACACTTATAATACACCATATAAACCGATAATTTGGCATATTTGGTAAACCAACATTGTCAAAGTACTGAGCGTGTCATATTATCAAACTTTTACTATATTATGTTTTATTAAAATGTTCAAAATCACTGGTTGAAGGTATAAAAGAGTTTATAATAGCGTTTATTCTTAACACTTTTTGATGAAGTTTGAATAATAGAATATATTAGTGCATAGCTTTGGAATGAGATTATGTGATGTGGAATTTTTTTAGTAAAAGCAAAACTAAAAAATATATAATTTTTAATAAACAGAATATTTTCTTAGAGTAACTTATAATTGTTCTATAACCTGTTTAGCACATTTTTAACAAACAGTATATTGCTACTTCTAAAAAGCACCCCAAGCTTGCAAAACTCAACCCAGATCCAAGGATGTAGAATGCTGTCTGCAGATTTCCAACTTTCAATTTAGTAAGACTAGCTCTGTGTGTCTTTATATTTAATGTTCGAAGACCATCAAGAAGGTGATCCTTTTTCCATTTCATAATAAATCCTGATTCTTGGAGTCTCATAGCTATGTCAGTGAACTTGGCCAAAAATGGGGAATGCTCCTCAACAGAACTGAAAGTGCCCAAAATCGTGCAGTAGCAATCATCAATCACATGTAGTTGTGCTCTGTCATCACGAATATATTCAGGTCTGTTAACTTCAATCTGGCCAGTATACTTTGAACTCACTCTACTGATGTTTCTGGAAAATGCTACCATTTCCAAAGATTTTTTTTCATCTTTGATAATGACTAGTTTGCTTAAAGTTTTTATAACATATGGGTCTGTCAAATCAATTGAGCTCAACAAATATTTTGAGGCTGGAGCAGATGTTATTGCAGAGATTTTAAGATCAGAATCCAGAGCTTCCATTATTGTGTTCATATCAGGATAGTACATGGGGATTGTGAGGAAACTGTATAGTAATCCTTTGTATGTACTGTTCATTAGCAAGTTGAACACCAAGCACATGAGGATTAAGAACCTCTGAGAGAACAAGGAAGGAAGAGAACGAGGTGCACCTCCTAAAGACATGTTGAATGTTTCAATAAGAACACTAGATTGTGGTGAGGTTTTACTCCCTGGAATGTTATAGAAAGCTAGAACTTTCCAAACAAAAGCCATGAAAAGATTGCTAAGGACAAACATAAGCCAAATAGTTGCTGAGAAGGGTAAAATTATATTCATGTATTTGGGTATTTCTAGAGCTCTTGGCACAATAAAAGGTGATGCAATCTTGATCATGTGGGTATGTCGATCTATGGTCATTGAAAAGTCGAACTAAAAAATCTTGGTGAATGCTTAGACCATGGGTGGTTGAATTTACATTATCATAATAATTAAAAATATTATCTTCATTCAAATAAAAAAAATTTAAAGTAAAATTCATCTTCTCTATTAAAACAGTAAAAAAATTACCATTTGGTCCACCCAGAATTATTCTACCGTCTGGAGCTTTTGATTCAATAACCAGGGGATGATAATAATCAAGTGGTGAATCCAGTAAAAAGCCCTTGGTGTCTTTAAGCTTGTCACGGAACATTTTATATACATCAAGAGTCATATATGTGTCGGAGAGATTATTGAGATGAACCTCTTTGGTAAATGGATTATAGCTCATTGCCTTTACTCCTAATTTTGATCCTCTGGATTCATTTGTGCTTTTAATGTTGTATTCCAAGGGTGTATCTCTCCAAAAGACAACCAACATATTTAAAATGCTGTATCGTGTCCAGCAATCTTCAAACATGTTCTTCATTGTGACTCTTTTCTCACTAACATTTCTGGTTATAACTAAAAGAAAGAAGGCTCTTGGATTCCACAAGTTTGAGTCAATCCAATAATCATATGAAAAACAACTGTTTAATATTTCACTTTTAAAAACAATAAAACTTACACTGTTTTCAATATTGTCTTGAACATGAAATCTTCCGAAATCCTTAACATTTGTAAAGTTTAGTAAGGATATTGTTGAAACTGTAGTAGAGGAATGAATATCCTTTAATATATCATCACTTAATTTACAAGACGAGTCATCTTCATCATCAATGACAAGTAGGTAGATTTTCTGGAGAAAATATTCTTTAAGAATAAGCTTTACTCGGGCAGTAAAAGAAGACAAATGTAAGATATTCTCATCTTGAAATGAAGTTAGTAAATTACTTGCAGCATAACAAGTAATCTTAGCGATTATAATAAATAATATCAGTAAAATGATCTTGTAATGGAACATATTTTAATGGAACATCTGAAAAGAAATAAAACATCTGTTATTTTCACATGAAAGAGAAAAGTTTTTTATATGTATAGCGTCTTACCACTCATATTTAAGCTTGTGGTGTGAGCATGAGGAAGGTAAAAATGAATGAAAATATACCTGATATTACTTTGAGGAAATGGGATTCAATTTAAGTAAAACAATTTCAATACTCTTGGGCATTATATTTTGAACCCTGACCTCTATGACAAACTACTCTCTTGACTAGGTGTCCATCAATTCTGATGAAAAGTCGTCAGTACATTCAAATGGCAATGGTGGTAGCTTTTGAATTGGGTTGTTGTTGAAAATATATATTATTTGCAGTTGTCACGAAAAAAAGCAACTTTTCTCTGTGGAAATCGACCATAGGTTTACTCAAATACACCATTATGCTATCATTACTCTACATATACAATAAAGCCGAAAAACTGAAAATACAGTTGCAATCAGGGGCATGGTGATCGGGAACACCTATTTTATCAGAACTAGTAGTTATTACATCAATTGCAGTGGATGCATCAGGAAAGATAAACTCCAGAAATTCAATTGGAGCCAGCAGTTTTGGCACAAGTTATATAAAATCAAATTAATATATGAAAAAGTCATTAAATTATTACTCTTACTAAAGAATTTTAAATGCAATACCTTTTACTATATATTTTAATGATTTTTTATTCTTGATCAAATAACTAATTACTTTATTTGAATACAGAAGTAGACCTAAATTGGTTTCTGATTGGCTGAACGTAAGCCAATACAATCAAATAGACACAAGATTTTAGCAATGTTCATCTCCTTCTGTAATGTTCAACAACGGGTGCGGTGCGACTGAGCCTTAATGCACACAAATCCTCAAACCAGACTAGCTCACTGTATTTTCACTATTAATACTTTAGAGGATGTTCTTTATTAATTATTATTATTATTTATTATTAATTTTTTTTATTTATTATTATTATTATTATTATTATTAATTAGGAACACTTCTTGTTTCTTTATTTGAGAAAAACTGAAATATTGATGTTTGTTTCAAAGTGCGGTTTATTGTTGTGGTCATCCTTGAATGATTAGACCTATTCTCCAGTGTAGAAAAAATATTATTATCATTATTATTATTAGGGTTTTGAGGCCCATCGACACATTGAGGTCATTAGGGCCTTGAAATATGTTAAAACTTAGTCTAGTCCCCATAGGGGATAGAAAAAATAAACTAAGTTAATTAATAAAAGGCATAAAAATCACAAATGAATCCTAACTACACGTGCTCATGCTATAACTTCATAATAATAATAATAATAATAATAATAATAATCATAATCAACAATATTTTAATTGCATTTAACTACCAGTTAGTTGGCCTCTTGTTAGGATTACTAACAGTAGTACACCATTTTAACAATTTTACAAGATTAACTTATAGTAAAATAATAAATTATAATGTGGTTAGTAATGTTTTATGCAATTATTTATAAAGAAGAAATAAACAACATATATTTGAAAGAAGACTAACGATTGCCAGGTGTCAAAAAAACCGGAGTACTAAAGGGAGAATAACTTTCAAAGTTAAGATATTGGGTTCATTAATGGCAATAAATGTATTTACTTAAAAAGGTGTAATACTAACTTATAAGTTATTAAATATTAAAGACTATATAACTACAAGGCTGACTAGTTGTTGCTAACAGTTTAGTATAAAAGTATACACTTTTACAAAAAAATATATTAGGCAACAAATTTAATATTAATTCGTTATTTGATTGCTTTTAGTGCAAAATCAAATGGCTATCTAGAAAGCTGCAGATTATTACTTCTTTAGACACACAATAAATATAAAAACTAACTACTTTGGGACACTTCTGGCGAAAAGGGAGAGGGGGCTTTGAACCTCATGAACCCTCCACTGTGCCTATGTTCATGGTTATGCATTTAATAATAAAACTTGTGAAAAGTGGCATATTAGTATACATCCTAATCAACTTGAATGAGCTCTATATTTACTCAACAAGTTCTTGATCTTGCAAACAATGTTTTAAGTCTTGCCACTACCTTAAATTGTTTCCAGGAGCTCTATGTCTAGTTTAAGTCAGGAACACCAAGTTGGAGACTTGCCAAGCAGGATTTGAGAGAGTCCCTCAGACTTATTTATAACTAGGAGGATCCAGGTACTAATAACCAAGCTCTGTCCAGAGTATTGAGAGTGTTGAGAAAATAATATCACAAATAATTGAAATCTGTTACTAATTGTTATTTGTTAAGCTCACTTATACCAACCAAACACTATTATAGTATGTGAGGTTGGTTAGATCTATTATTTCAACTGTGCAATGTCAACACAGACTATAATTACAATAACTAAAAAAAACTAGAATATAAACATTAAATTGATTTAAAGTTGTGTACAACAAATATAAAAGTACTATGTTCTTTCCAAAATCTATTTTTATTACTTGCTTAAGAATCTACACAGTTTAATATATTACAGTGAAATCTTTAATAGCGAACACTTTTTGTGATACAAAAAAGTCTGTCACTAAGAAGTGTCTGTTATTTGGGAAAATATATTTTTAAATATCATCCTTCTTGAACACAGTTTAATCCATATGAGCCTCTATACTGTGGATATTAACTACAACTGTTTTAATTTTTGGCTGCTGTTTAGAGATGGATATACATAAATAAGCATCTCTAGGAATGTATGTTAATTAGAAGGTTCGTTATTGTGAAATTGTTTCACTGTAATAGCCTATGTTATTTTGCCATGGTATTTTAAACTGTCTGCTATAAGGAATAATCCGCTATTCAGAGATGTCTGTTAAAGGAAGATTACACTGTACTAACAAATTTAAGGCAGAGTCAATCATAGGTAGGTGTGTGAGATATTCACCTATAGTTCAATCGCTAAAGGAGTGATGGATGCAGATGTAAAAAAAGATTATAGAAAATAATCAAAAACAAAATAATTGTTGTGAAAGTTTTGATTTCCAAAAGGGACAACAAATCAACATATAGTCTATCGGATCATATGGTTTGGCGAATGAAAACATGAGAGTAGACCTCATAACTTTTACTAGCTGTCATTTACATACACTCCTAACATAGCTGGGGTACAATTTATAGCTATCATATAGCTAATTGCTAAGAAAACTAAAGTCATGCCAAAAGTGCTTAATTTGATTCTTGTCTACTGGGGTTATTTTTCAACATACATGAGTGAAGTACTTATGTGAGGGTAATTTAATTAATGCTGTTTAGTAACTAAACTCAACTAATTCAAACAAACCTCAAAGTGTTTCTTGCTTTTACAGAAGTTCCTATAATTTCTAAAGTTTGATTTCTCCAAGTGTTACTTTGAAATCTCTGTGTAGATATATTTAAATTACAAATCAAAATGACAGTAATATTTCTGTCTGCCTCAACAACATTTAGAAGACATTCATGGAATGAATAAATATTGGTATTAAAGTAGAAAACTACCAAATATAAGAGTATATCAAAATGGTCCCTCCGATTAATCAATAGTATTTTCATGTGTTGATCATGGTTTGTTGTTTCTGATATTCTTTCATAAATAAAATATTTGATGTAGAAGGTAATCAATCACAACATGATACTACTGCAGAAGTATGTCATGTTAGTTCTCACCACTTATTATTTATTGCCATGATACAGAGTGGTTAAGAAGTATTTTACTACTGCAACTAGGAAGTTAAATGTGGTCTGGTTAAATTAGTAGGCCTTCTATGTTAGATATGTTTTTATGATCTTTAACAAAAACAAAAAAAAAATATTGTAAAGCGGTTATTTACATTTCCAAAGTATTTAGAAATATTAAAATAAATCATGTTTAAAAAATATGCCAAAATAAAGTAATCTAAAAGAAAATGTATTTCTTTGAAACATATAAACAGCATATAAACATATAAATAATTACTATTGTTGGAATTAATAATGATAAAAGTGTGTTTATTACATATGTTATTTTATTTAAAAAATAAATTTAAAACTGTTAATAATGGCATTCACATACCATCAATGAACATCACAACCATGTGACCATGCATATCTGACACTAATCAAATCCACATATTACCAAAAAGTGGTTCATTCTAAGCAGATGAAGGTAACCAGGTGATAAAACATGTTATCATAATTTCACAAGAATTTGTGAAACAATTCCTAAGCTTAAGATAACAAAGAGTTTTATCGTACCAATACCTAGACTAATATATTAATTAATTAAATGTCTAATAATAATAATAATAATAATAATAATAATAAAACACTTCATGAACATAAATTACACAAATTTACCTCAGTTCTGCTAATTAGATGGCAATCAAATGAATAAAGAATAAAGCATTAAGATAATTGATTGGAGAATGAGTTTTTAGTGTTTTGTGTCATTACTGGCCTTGAGAAATGTTTGGTAGATTTATGATAATTCTTAAATGTGTTTATGTCTGAATAAATAATGACTTAGCTATGCTGTAATTATCAGTTTCCAACTATTAACTTCATTATTAATTAAGTGATATGTTTGATTATATTAAGTAGATTCTTATTTACCAACAATTTGTTAGTTTTTTTTATTTGGTATAATTAGCATGTTTGAAATAGGAATTATATGTAGCCTGGAGACACACCAACAAGAATGATTACAATGCTCAGCCTGTATGAAGAGTATAAATATACAAAGTGTGGAGTTGATTGATAGGAAGCTGTAACCAATAACAAGCAAACAACAAAATAAAATATAATGAAGAGTATATAGCAAGTTAAAAAGGTACATACTGAAAAAAAATAATTCAAAGAATGCTTGGTCAACCCTTTTTTTGTATTAGTAAGAGTGTATATAAAGTAAAGTATTTTTAAAATGTCAAAAAGGTGAATCTTTAGAACTATGCCAAAATTAAAAGTGCAAAATATCACAACGATTCAACAAATAAAAATCAGGAGTTGAAGATGGTATTTAAGTGCTAAAAAAAATATTTAGACGAGATTTATGTAAGATGTAAGGTATAAGCAAAAGAAAATGAGACTTTATTATGAAATAGTAATTTTACCAATAGTTTTTAAAACTAAGTGAGGAAAAAATAATTTTAATTCAATAAAAATAATTTTACTCATTCAAATTGGATTAATAAATAAAGGTAAAGGTTTAGTCATTCAAAATGAGTTAAAAAAAAATAACTTAACCATTTTTTTATGTAAATGTAATAATTATTAATTTAAAAATGGTTTTACTAACTAAAAATGTGAACCCCTGTTTATCACAGCACATAAGCTTGTAATTAATTCAAATATCTGTAATCAGCCTTATAATAGTATTTCCACTAATACCAGGCACTTTGGTGGATATTACTAAAACAAAAGAAACAAAAAAAACCTTATTCTATGAACTTAGTAATTTGAAAGTTTATACTGCACTTACTAAAGTATGCCACCTATCCCTATCTCAAAATAGTTCTATTCCGTCCACCTCATTATACCCTATCTCTTTCAGGTCCATTCTAATGTTAGCCTCCATCTGCCTTTAGGTCTTCCCACTGGTCTCTTCTCATTGTGTTTGTCAGTCAGTTCCCTGAACATGGTTCTAGAATTCCCCCTCTGTGCTACATGTCCTGCCCACCATAATCTGCAAGACTTGATTATCGTAAAAATGTCTTGTGATGACACCTACAGAGAACAAGATTAAAATAAACCCATCAGTAATAGTAAAAAAAAAAACTTGTAATAAGAGGTAGTTCAACAAAATGAGGAGAATGAATAACTTTTCTGAGAAAACTTATATAATAAAGATAATAAAATCATAAATGAGCTTTTAAGAACTTGGAAAACAATGTTTCATTGCAAATGTTTATCAGTAACTTGAATTAAATATTATATGAGACACTTTATTGGGCACCTGGATTAAGACATCCGTCTGGTCTGGTCTGATTGGCCATAGATGTGATCAGGATTTTAATTCAGGATTAATTTACCGAGGTGTTATTTCTTAAATGTTTCTCCCTTCCCACATACATTGGCATGTATTTCATCAAAATTCAATCTTAATAATTCTTAATCCATTGATGTAAATCTGGGCTATGATTACTATAATAGTTGACCTTGGTAGTCGTGGGGTAAAGTGCTTGCCTCAGGACCCAATGTTCGTGCGCCTCAGTCGACGAAAGTTTCCAGCACAACTTTCTTTGAAAGAGAAGTAAAGCCGTTGGTCCCATGTTGATTTTGACATGTAAAAGAACCCTGGAAGGTATGTTAAAATATCTTACCTGGTAGAATTAGTCGGCACTTTTGCTATTACAAATTCTCGTATACTGATATAATCAAACAGTTCAGAAAGTGCACTTTAAATACCTCAAATAACAAAGGTACTGATACTAATGATAGTTTATTTACTTTATAAAGTTGTAATACTTGTTATGTAATAGATTTGTTTATTGAAGGAACCATTTTCCAATCCTAATACTAGAACTCTAAAATAAAATTCAATAATGATTAATACTCAATTTTCTTGAATGAGGAAATTCATTTTTAAAGGCCTTTCCCCCATATTTGTTAAGATTTGAATGAACATTTCCACATTAAAATATTTTGTGAGATATGTGATGCACACACCACCAAATTTCCAAATATTAGTTCTTGAACAATTTATTTTTAAACATTGTGGTTATAACATTACAGAACCAACACATCCTTAGATAGCAAGTAAAACAAAGTTGGAATTCCGTGAAGAATTTAATTTTTCTTCATCTTTGTAGAGAGTAGTCCTGAGGGTCTCCTCCTAAAGTTCCAGAATCAAATGGCTGTTGATAATTCTACCAGAGTTGCACTTTACAGCAATAGGTACATACCTAATTCTGGTGGTGGTGATAAAGGTTTGTTAAATAGGCTTCAAGGATTAAAAAAACTAGCGAGAGGAGCTGGTTCAAGAACATTATCATTTCAAGGAAGAGTTTTGTGTGTACAGAGTAAGGAGAGTTTGAAACCTATTTAAATTAAGTTTCAGTAAGTAGTCAATGTGAAACATCAACTAAATAAAAATACAATATTTTGTCTGCGTAGTGTCCGTTTATTGCTAAAACAATAAAAAATAAATGCTACAAATTAGCAAAGTACAAATCACTATTACATTCATAAATAAATACCATTTGGTTAAACATTTTATAAACACAATATAATGACAAACAATATTTTCTAAAACAAAAAAACCTAGCAAATACTAATTCACAAATCCATAAAGCATCGAATTATTGCTTATAAAAATAATAAATACTTAATTAAATACAATGCTAATAAATCACAAAGTCAATACTATATCCATATATTTTAAATTATGTCAAAAGTATGTTTATTTTTAATAAGATTACTGCGTATTTCCAATATTAACAGAATCATTTTGATTAATTTAATTTAAAATACTAATTTGGTTTAGATTGATGCAATGCATTATTTGATATAATTTTCACTAAAAGCTCGTGCCACACACGTTTAACCAGGTAATTTGGAAACAATCAAGCTCCACCAAACATCTCATTGAAGTGTGGTTTATTCTCAAGATGAAAGAAGAATGTACATGACTAGATGGTTTTTCAAACACTTTCTTTAAACTTTTAATATGACAGTAATATTTTGGTTAAATCAATTATTGTTTTAAAACTAGGCAATCTTGATTAGAAGACAACAATGCAGTAAATGGTTCGAGTTGAATTACTTAGCATGGTAAACTATTATTCGTTGTGTGACACCAACAATACCAGTAAATTACACAACTATATCAATTTTCTGCCCTCTCTAGGATCCTCTTGCATCAAGTTATATTAAGTGCAACACATAGCAATAAAAATAAATCAATATACAACGAATAAATATAACTTTCATAAACCACCTAATTATCTTCTTTCCAGAATTTCAATTGAACTAAAATTATGTAAGAAGGTATAAGAAAGAGAGATAGAAACACAATATGGTTTTTACAGTGAAAAGAGAAAAATAGTTCACACTCAACATTGCAAAACATAAGGAAGAGACACAAGAAATGGGAATTAGATGTGAATATATCTTTGAGGATGTCCTCTTTTACGTTTTTAAGGTAAAGGAATTGAGCGGTAACAATTTGTTTTCTTTAAAAGGCAGTCATTACCTCTTTGCCCAACCGTAACTATGAAATGTGTGAACTGTGTGTTGTTCTTTGCATTGTAAAAACCATATTGTGTTTGTTCCCTAATGTGGTTTTACCCATCTTTCCTGTTCCTTCTTCCATACATAACAAAACATAGCTCACAAGGTGAATTGAGATTTTCCCTAAAGAAGTAAAGAAATAAGAGATAGTGGTCCTGGCTTTTAATATTTGAGCATTATGTATTACTACCCAACCATTGTGTCAGCATTTTTACGCTAATAACTTAGTGGTGAGAAAATATTTATGAATCTAAGTAGAGGGAGGGTGATAAAACAATCAAGAATCCTCAATCCTCAATACATCACTTTCAATTATTATTAAATTTTTCAAAATATAGGTTACATTTTATTTCTAAGAGATAAATGCTCCTTCTGTTTCTTATAATGATATAATACTAACCAAAAATATAAACCAGGTGTGATAATGTGAGAAAGAATAGTGATGACAAGATGGAAGTGTGAAGTTATCTGTTTCTAAAAGGGCCTAACCATATTATCTTTTCTGGTTGGCTTTCTTCTATATAGCATATATGGCACTATTTTAGTGTTTTTACGGTGTCATCAATTTCCAAGTTACTAAGCACTTGTTCATTTTAACTATCAAGATTTCTGATAAGATGAAAATTATGGAGAATAGGAACAATAATAATATAGACAGCCTATTTAATCTGAATGCCCGTATCAGAATGGACAGATGAATTTAAATATTTTGAAAATAAAGTGTTACAGGAAGAGTTGTTGGATAAATAATTTCTAGTTAAAAGTGAAAGCTTCTCCCTTGACCGTCCTACGCCCAGTCAACACCAAATATTCCTCCATGCATCTCTCCCCTATTTCTCCCTTGGATATTAAGACACCGGCCACTATCCTATCAATTTCCCAATTGTTATTTTGCAATCATCCTCAAGTTATAGATCAAGCTGGCCCCTATCTAACAAAGATCCTAATGTAGCTAAAGTACCAAACAACCAACTCCTCTGTATGTGTAGTCCTACTCGGTGGATCCTGGAGAGTTCAGACTGTAACAACTGATTATTACTTTGTCTCAATGGCCAGCATTAACAAAAAGAAACAATAATCAAGGTAATTGGGTAAATATTAACTGATTAAATAAAACAATGATTTATTATCTAGTAAAACAATGACAAATACTGGCATGGACAAACAGTAAATGAAATAAGCCCAAATATGAGTCAAGGAATAAAATATAGAGTAACAAATAACAAAGCGTAATAAATAACTGCTTATGATCTATATAAAAGTCAATACAATATATTATTGTTTACAACACTTTCTTCGTAATTCAGTGAAAGGTAAATAGAAGAGTACTATGGTTAATTTACAAAGTTAATAAACAAAATCCAAATTACTACAAACTACTTCTGTTTTGCTAAATACATTTTACCTCTAAGTGCCACATTTATAAATAGTTTATAGACTTATTTTCATAAAATCCAATTCATTTACACAATCTGTTTAGTATTTAATTTCAATAATAATTCTATTAGGATCACAGAAATTGTATTTCTTATTGACAAAGTCTTCTACAAATTATAAACCTGCACATTAAAATTCATCACAGAAATTTAAGGAATCAAATAATGGAATTAATCTATTTTTTGAAGGAAATAGTCTTGGGCACAATTTTCACCAAGGTGTTAATGTCGGAGGTCACGCCCACCACCAGAGCGCCTAATAGCTGCCACAACACAACACGGTATTTCACAACCAATTGGAGTGTGGAAATACCACTCCTTCCCATCAACATGGCTCAACAAAATATTATGTTCCTTTGCACAAGTTTACATCAATATATGATAAATGAGTGTCATATATAAATTATATTTATATGCTTCTTTGGAGCACAATGCTGATTCCAATTAACATTCACTTTAAAAAAAAGATGTGTTTACGTAACATAAAGATAGTAGAAAGAGGAGTTTATTTAATAAGATATGTCATTTCATTTTGACTTAAATACCTTCTACATGTTGGAGGTTATTAAAAATATTTTCATATCATTTACACAAGAAAGGTTATACATTGTTACAACAGTGAAGTGCCAGATATAGAGTAAAATTTCCAAGCACTTATTTAAAGACAAGCTTTCACTGTCACATTGACATTTGCCGAGACATACATTTTGGGTGAACAATTCCTAATATATATGCTAATGAAGCAATGATATTCTTTACTATAATCTACCTTCTTAGTGGGCGAGGATTATACTATGGGTCTTATTCCTTCACATACACTTGACCAATTAGGGCGATAATTTTACCCTTAATTATAGCTACAGCTTTTATAGGATATTGATTACCATGATGACAAATATTCTTTTGAGAAACAACATTATTATTATTATTATTATTATTAGCACCGCGTCTTACTACCCATTGGGGTTATACGCACTTACGCTAATGTGCAATGGTAGGGTGATTGTGAGATGAAATGGAGGACCTACAGTTTAACGTGGAATCCGAACCACGGTGGAGGCCTGGCATTCCCCACATTCACAAGATGTCTTGTCAGAGGTGAAGGAAGGGTTTGGTAATCAGATAAATCTGTGCCGGGACCGAGGATTGAACCCCGGCCGCCAGCANGAGGCCTGGCATTCCTCACATTCACAAGATGTATTGTCAGAGGTGAAGGAAGGGTTTGGTAATCAGATAAATTTTTGCCGGGACCGAGGATTGAACACCCCGGACGCCAGCATAGAAGTCTGACACCTTACCCCTAGACCACCAGGTCACCAAGAGAAACAACAGTAATTATTAATTTATTATCAGCTGTCCCTTACTAAGGAAATGATCTAATACAATGAGTCTGGTGAGAATTAGCAGTAGATAATGCCACCTTAAATATATTTTTTAAATTTCATTTTATTTTACCATTTATTGTTTTAGAAACAGTATTAATTCACTCTCTTTTTCTACACAAAACTGGGTCTAATATAACCGATTGGGAAATGAAAAAGATATAGACAAAATTTAGAGTTGGGTTGAATTCACTAAAGTACCTTTGAATGCTGAATCTTGGAAAACATTATGAACTTAAGAAGAAATACAAATAAAAAATAAATGTTAAATTACTGGTCTGGGGCCTAGTTGTTAATTCCTTTTAGAATTATAATTTGTCCTTAACCACCAGTAAGCAGTAAACAAATTACACTTGAAAAAATGAAAAAATAAAAATAAATTTGAGTCTCAAATCTGAAATGTTCTCTAATACCCTAAAGCAGGGCTATTCAATCGATGGCCCACGGGCCACATCCTGCCCGCCAAGCTCCAGAGATTGGTCAATGGATTAAAATCCTCGGATCAGAAACATTTAACATAATTTGCACAAACTAAGAACGGGCAGACATTTTATTGGAAGTTGATGAGTCAACAGATACCATGTATATAGCTCAGTAGAGCATATCCGTGCGTTATTTTGACAGAAGTTGTTTAGTGAAGAATTGTTGGCACTACTTCTGGACAAGTTATCTTCGAAAAAATTCAAGACTTTTTCGCTGGAAACATGACTAGAAGAGAAAAGGGTTTGGTTGCTTTATCCGCTAAAAGGCAATCTTTACACTGCATTATTCACCCAAGTGTCCTGTGCACCAGACTTTTGAGGGACTTAAAATATGTGATGGAGACTTGTGAAAAATTGTTAACAGACATGTCTAAAGAACACTGAGATATTCTGATTCATAGTGATATTCATTGGTTAAGTAAGGGTAAAGTGCTGGAGAGGTTTATTGAGCTCAAAAATGAGATTATCGTGTTTCTTGGCTCCTCACCTATAAAAGAAGCTGCAGAATTCAAAAGCTTGTTACAAGTTGAAGATCTTATGTGTAAAGTTGAGCTATTTTGCAATATATTTTTTCAAATTAATGTGTTGAATAGCCAACTTCAAGGTAAATAAATGCATGATTAATCTGGTTGAAAAGTTAAATGCACTTCAAGAAAAACTTGCAATATTTTCTTTGGACTTAACATCGGGGAAATTACTTCATTTTCCAAAATTGCATGAAATTCTCGATGATTCGTCATAGAGTGTTAGTCCTACTAAGATTAATTTCTTGAGTAATTTGAAGAAAAACTTGTTGTGCCTCACTGTTCAGTCGGCCTTTGTATCTTTCCTCCACACTAGTACAGACCGCGCCAACCCCTCTCTACTGCCTGGACCACTACACAGTTCATGTTTTCTGAGCCGTCCATGACGAGAGTATTTAAAATGGTGATTCCTAGTTCAGAAGTCAATCTGAGAGTGGCTTCTCAACCATGGTGCACCACTGGTTTGAAAGAGTTACAAAAGAGTGTTATTGTTTAACCCTATCTCTCTCCACCGTCAGCCTACCTCCCACCGCAACTCACATTGCTGGGACACCCTTCTGTTCCACCGCGACTAGTGTTGTGGGAACACTCTCACCGACCTTTTTCCTCCCCCTACCCCCACATATCTGAACACAATGTTGTCATAGTCGCAACATCAACCAGTTACCCCCGAAGCCGCAGCTAGGGATAACAAACTTAAATGACCGATTTGGAGACTTCCATATTGATAAATAAATATTAAAATTGGTTAGAAATCCATTCCAGTTTGAAGGACAAAATATTTTTGGGAAATGTTGACAACTTATACCTCAAATTGACGAAGGACCTTTTCAGTTAGAATTAATTCATCTGAGCCCATTATTGGCATTGAGTGATCACTTTCAAAATGTAGGGAAGGTGATTTTGGATTGACTTTGATTCAAACATGTTTACAAATGTAAGAAGACTTGCTTTGTTTTTACTAACTATGTTCGGGTCTACATATTTGTGTGAAGCATCCTTTTCACATATGAACGCTATCAAGTGCCACACTAGGACCTCGCTGGGAAATAAACGGCTAGAAGAATGTCTTCGAATCGTTCTGACAACGTATGAACCAGATTTTACCAAGTTGATGAAGGACCAAAAGTTTCATTTTTCCCATTAATGGTTAACATATATTTTAGTAATGATTATTTATATTTAAATGATTTTGATTTGATTTGATACTTTTTCATACTTTCTAGGCCTAGCTCTATTCTAACTTTTACATTTTTTTAAATTCCACTGAAATATATCAATATTATATATAACATCAAATTATGTTTCACTCCCCCTTTTCCCTTTTAAACTAAAAAAGTATAATCTAATAACATTCCAAATTATTGCCAGATTGAATTAAATGTCTGGCCTGCGAAATATTATTATTTTTCAGAGTGGCTCGCTTGGATAACTAATTGAATTGCCCTGTCCTAAAGAATTCGAGGAATTTGAGGTCCTATCACCAGTAAAATTACCTTTCACCCATATTTTACAAATATATTATAAGATATCCCGATAATTTTAGACCATCAAATCCTCCAGAGATAGCTTCAGATTAAAGAGAGTAGGCCTAAACTGGACCTGAAGAAGCTGTTTGTGACAGTGAAGGCTTGTCTTTAATAATGTTTTTGTGTTTTATCTAAAAAATTTCTACTCCAATATTACCAAAGTAAGTGTGCTGGCTATCCCTTCTAATTTTAACCATGATTTAGCCTAGTGCCCTATCCCAAATATTTTAATTATTTTTAACGCAAGTTATATGAGAATACATTTAAAATTAGCTCCAAATATCTTCTTTACCATATAAATAACCTTTAAAAAATATAAGAAAATGATTGAATAAAAGTAGGAATTTCCCTTTGGAAAAAATATTTACCATTCATGAGTCGAGATTTGGGATCAATTTACTGTAATCTCGGACAAGTACAGAAAATGTCTTTCCATTTTTGAATACTTTCTAAAACATTGGTTAATTTGATTTCAACATATTTTTATATCTATTATAATTATTTCATAAACAATACATATTTATTTCATTCTAAATTAATAACACAACAAATATATTGTCTTTTGGGCAGACAAAAACTACTTTATAATGAAAGAAAATCTATATACAAAGAAAGGCAAACATGAGCAACGCACGAGTCTGAACTTAACAACTAGTCGTGTTCTATATAACACCACACTCGACAATTAGGGGAAGGGAGGACTTATGACATGGCTTCCAGGAAAGGAAGG
>CABFOV010005875.1:0-16649 GCA_902141375.1 Timema poppense
TAAGTTTAACCAACGGTTATACTTTACATACGGTTAAGTTACGAGGACTTTAACGTGACATTGTAAGATTGGGCCTTAGTCTGTGAATGGCGTGCTGAAATCGTTAGCTACACATGAGTAATCAATTATTATCGCGAGTTATCAGATAACGCAGCCACCTTCGGCTCGATGGGATCAGGTAAACTAGGTTAATCTATTTTTTAAATTTATACCAAACAGATTTATTGGGTATTTACTTGAACAATTTTGATTAAATAAACATTCTACAAAATTTGATGGCCAACCACTTTTTTCCATTTTAACAATTTACATATTGATTTCAATTCGATGCCTTAGCTCAGTCGATAGCATGTCTGTCTACTGAGCTAAAAGTCCCGGGCTAGATTCTTGACATGGCCGAAAAATGTATTCTTGATGGAATGTGGGTTTCCCCTTTAACAGTGATAAATTAACAACCGGGGAATGGATGTTGTGCTTGACCTAGTCTTAAGCTTTATTTTGAATCAAGTGCTGATATAATCAGTGGGATCAAAAAGTGCACGCTAAATATTGCAAATGAATTAAATGGAAATAAAATTAAAGTATAGCCTTCGCCCCTTGGGGGGAAAGTATAAACGTTTTATTTTGGTTGCCGTGAACTCCGGTCAGAGTAACTTCGGTTCCAGCCTAGGTCGGTGCGATTTGAAGTGGTGTAGTATTATAAAGTAAAATAGTGTAGACTGATAAAATAAATGTTTGTACAATCTCAAAATGCATATATCGCGAATAACATACCGTTTCAACTAGAATAATGGATTTGTAATGTGTCTCTCATTAAAGGAGTTGCCATTTCCAAGACTATGGATGGACAATGTAGAGTACTTATCGTGAAACAAACAAAAAAGCATTTTCACGAGCAATACATCTCAGTAATATCAAAGGGTTTGGCTTATTATTGCTTTTATTAACGGCTTCTATGGGTCTATAAATATTTAGCTAATAGTTATTTTAACGATTTACCATCCATTTTATAAACGTGGCTGCAGATTAGAGAACAGTTTTTTTCAGTGGCGTATTCTCTGGGTATGCTAGTCCTTCGCTGCATACCCATAATGATATGGACTAGTTTTTTGTTTAATTCAATGCTGTCTGTGTGAACTGTGTAAACACTAATGTTTAAGATTGTTAATAAATATACATGTAATGTATTATTAATTTTAAAACTAAAATTGGTTCATACTCCAATAATACTGTGTTTTAAGCAATTCTTCTTCCAAAAGATTCTACTTAACACAATAGGAAATTCAGGGCTTGTTACTTGAAAAACGCAAGGCAAACTAGGGAGGCTCTAATGACCTTGCCCAATGTCTAGGGGGTTGCAACACATTCCTTTACGCTCGCCCATAAGTAATTGGACAATGAGCTCGGGTTTTCACAGCCCAGGTCATGCTGTTCCTGTGAAGCAAGCTAAGCATTGTGCCAACTATTGAAAAAAGATTCAAGATTACAATGTTTATTTATTAAGCTAATTTAGTATAGTTTAAGTAAAAATACATAAGATAAATATATAGTTAATTGTAAAATAATAGTTGGTATAGGCCCCCTACGTAACAAGCTTTAAATTAAATACTAATTAAATACATTGAGTTATGTTTAGGTATTCTAGTCACATGTGTTATCATGTATTTGGCAAACACATTTAACCACTATTTTAAATGTAGGCATTTCAACACTGATAGAGTGGGGAACAAGGGGGGAGGGTGACGGTAATTCTTGTTCTTCTTTTGTAGAAAGAATCGTGTAGTTATAATAATGTTCTTTTAGTTTTTGTTTTACATTAATGACTGATTAGTCATTGTGATTTTATACAATTATACATCAAAGAATCCCAAAAGTCAGGAGTGTGATTTCACCATTTCAAGCTGATTTAGAAGGAAAAGGTAAAATGAAATATATTTTCTTATAATTTACATAATCAGTGGCACACCCAGCCATTTACTTTGGGGGGAGGCATTCAATCAAGGCTGTAGAAAGAATGACATTTTGAGGGAGAAAGCGGGTTTGTGGTTGCACAGCCTCCTAAGCCCCGAAGGCCGATAATATTTATAAATATTTAATGCTTTTATAAATCATTTGGAATAGTTTTATAGTAATTAAGAGATTTAAATAATGCAAATGGTATCTAATCTATTATGTATATGTTTATTTCAATAATTGTTAATTTTGTCCTTTTGAATATTAGGCTTAAGTCTGAAGCCTGGTCTTAAAATGTTGCATATACATTCAACATATCTTCAATGCTAAATATTTTAGTTATACTTAATATTATTTAAATTTCTATTAACATTATTTGTGGTGTTGGGGATAAAGGGGGGGAGGGTCAAATACCCTGTTTGCCCCTCTCCACCTTGGGTGCACCACAGCTTACAGCAAAAGATATGTGTAAATATCTTAGCAATAAATCAATTACGTAGCAATAGAGTATCAATAGTCCGAGATAATCTCCTCTATGTTAGTCAGAGTTTATGCATCTAAATATCTTCTGGAGCATAAATGCTCAAGTTGGGTGACTCGTTTGTTTCCAAGCAGCATTGTGTGAGATAAGCTAAGCCTTAAGAAATAGTTTTAATTGCAACTTGAGTTGGACAATCCACCTGATTCCCTTTCACCAAGATCTGATGGACGCTTGATCGATGTATAACTTCATTTTACTCTTATTATGATTGTTTGCTTTTAGTATTGCTAGCTGTGTGCTTTTAATTACTCTAGGCTAATTGAATAGGATCTATCTCTCTTATACTTTCAGAAATGTGCCCATACCACTCTTAGCCCCGACATTAATATTTACTTAAATTTCTAACCATGTAGGTATCATTGTAATTTGAGGAACAACTATGTGGTCTAGTGGTGATAGGTCCTGGCTACAGATCCAGAGGTCCTGGGTTTGATTCTCGCCACGTCCAGATTATCTGGGAAGTAGTGGGTATGGAACGGGTTAGATTCAGCCTTAAGTGGATAAATAAGAAGCTACTCGAATAAAATAGTAGTGGCTCCGGTATAGAAAGCCGAGCTTAATGGCTGGAGTCATCGTTGTGCTGACCACATGACACCCTCTATCCTCAAGAGAAAGCACTAATTCGCCAAAACAGTTTGGTAGCCACTAAGAAGGTGTAGCCTGAATGCGGGCTGACATCATGGAGTTACTTTTATTACATTTTGAGTGGATGGTAATCATAGTTATGGATAAATAAAAGAAGAGAGAATATGGGAGTTGAAGAGGGGGGGGCTAAAAATATCCTAAAATAGCATGCAGTTAAAGGGAAATAATAAATGTTCTAGAAATACTGTTCTATATGGACACATCTTCAAATATATCCCTTGAAATAGTCCCTTGACGTTCTTGGACAATGGTGGCTGAGGGTCCTCAACCCCCTAATCTCCGTTGCAACTCTTAGAGTACAACATACCTATTAATTTTTCTCAGAATACGTCACTGGTTTTTAAACACCTAAACGACTTACAAAATTGAATCGAACTCAACAGTCCTATTCAACCAATGACGGCCTCAATGACTTCAACACTACGTTGACTAGTGGATTGCAACGGATCAGCGCAGGATTTGTTTCAACGCCATTCAACACAAATCTTTCAACTTCCGTATAAGCCGGCAGCCTATATACAGAGTGTTCGGAAACTCATAGCCCAGACTGAACATATAGTTTGTTTGAATCAAAAGTAATACAAAATCCTAATACACTTACATCCGGAAAACTGTGATGGTACCATTAAATTGTGTTCAAAGTTTCGGCGTGTGGCACCGGGATAGCAAAGCTGTCAAACATGCGTGTACCACAAGTTGCATACGATTTAGGCGCGTGGCACTATACACCTTGACATCTCGGAGCACGGCAGCAGAACATACCACAATTAATAGTAAACAACATACCAGTCCATCTAGAAATGGAAATACGTTATGAGGGTCATCATTAACGGTCCTAGATCACAAAACGCTCTTGCCATTATTACATGTGGAGTAAGGTCACTTGGTTATAGGTGAGCTAAGACGTTTTGCTGGCTATTACTGTTCACTTTATTTCTTGTTAGTAAATAATTCAAAGTATTTTTATAATATTAATACTACCCTGTATTGGTGCATTTTCCTCTGAGCCACCAAACTCATTTGTGTAGAGGGAGTGTGGGAAACCAAATATTAAAAAATTACCTTAAATACACACTATCGGGATTTGAACCTGATTTCTCAGTCACCAGCAATATATTATATTGAGAGAGTGGCGCCTTAAAGCTTAGATCATGCTACTAGTGTCGCGGGTCTTAAGATTCAAGGTCCATGGGAATGACAGCCGTAAATAACAATTTTTATCTAAATTTTCTTTGGACTAGTTTATTATTTTTATCTTCTTTATATTTAAAAAAAAATAAAAAGTAAATTTTTTGTAGCTTATTTATTTTATCTTTAGTAACATTTTTAGTAATTATATTAATATTTTACTGAAATAATCTGCATCAGGTGGAAATTTAGCTTTATTACTGATATAGCCGTTTTGTTAAAAACGATTAAACTAATTTAAAATTACAGATTAACGTGGATATCAAACCCGAGGCCTTTTAACATAGAGCGTTAATCTTCTTAAAGAGTACTAATCTTCTTGCCATTAAGCTATCCAGGAATCTTACCGTGCTCAAGGTCATTCTTCGCTCATAGTTTAAGGTTAGTCCATGATGTACGTGCGGGTTCCTCCACTTATTGTAGTTAGTACAGCTACCAGTGACTCAGGGTTTGTTTGTTCCCGAAGCAAGAGAAATGAAAGTGTGTCTCATCTGAATTAATTAGATGGCACGCAGTGTTAAAATGGTCTTAAGCTAAAGAAACTCCTTGCAAAAAGCCAATCTGTTTTCAATGACTTGTTCAGACAATCTCTGCACAAATATTTTGTAGTGGCGGAACCTACCCTATGCAGTCACCCGTACATTTTCCCAAGAGATGTTGAGTGCCACAGAATGAAGTCTCGTTGATTTCAAAAAACTTGATGTTACCACAGAAACACTACAATAGCCCCGTGGCTTCTTTGGTACTGAGTGAAACATCACAACTGACAGCTGAAGGCTTTGAAAAGTTACCAGACCTAACTATGTATCCTTACGCCGAACCAGATGATCTGCAAAAACATGTATTTAGCAGCTGTCACTTCTGACAGTCAACATTTTGGTATATACCTAAATGTTGACTGGTTGACTGTCAGAAGTCAGCTGTGAACTGTCAGTCAGCACCAAAGAAACCATGGGGCTACTGTAGCTCTCAATATTCTGGCTTTATCGCTGTAGTAACGTGAGGAATACGGTGTCAAGTACAGTATGCCTCCATTTTGTTACCCATCTCAACATTGTGCTTGAAGAAGCCGCTCATATGAAATTTAGTTGTACAGGGTTGATAATATTAACCAAACATTCCATTTCGCTCAGTAGTAAAGCATTAGCGATCCATGCCAAAGGTATAATTTTTTAAATAATACTATTTAATTGAAAGTATGAAATAACATAGTTTATATTATATTATAACTTAATGAATCCATCGTGATACACACGTTTGTACAGTTGGCATTGTACTATTGATAGTGTAAGGCATTACCGAATCGAAGGTGACTGCGTTATCTGATAACTCGTGATCTTTATTATTATTATTATTATTATTAGCACCGCGTCTTACTACTCGTTCACTTAATACGTATTTAGGCTATTCTGCAATGGTAGGATGATTGTGAGATGAAATGGAGAACCTCCAGTTTAACGTGGAATCCGAACCACGGTGGAGTCCTGGAATTCCACACATGTGATCTTAATTGATCACACATTTGTAGTCTACGATTTACACACATCTATCACAGACTCTGCCTTAAAATATTAGTGAAGAATGGCCCTGGGTGCGAGATGATTCTTGGATAGCTTAGTAGTTAGAGCAATGTCGTACTAAACCAAAGGACCCAGGTTCGATTATCTTGTCCAGGTTTCATTTTTCAATTTACACAATATGATATTTAGATGAGGCCAGAGCTGTAAATATCAAATATAATCATGGTGGCTACAGACGGGGAAAACCTGGAAAAGTCAGGGAATTTTTGTAAAACAAGGAAATATCAGGGAATTGAACTAAAAATAAGGTAAAAGTCCAGGAATTCAAAAATATGTCTAAGCTATTTCATTAATTTCGCAACTAAACACTAAAACAAAAGTTAATAATACCTAAATAAAACTACATTTTAATTTTTTAAATAACTGATAAAACCATTTATGTTTAGTAGATACAAACTATTTTTTAATATGTGATTAATAATAAATAAATAAACACAAGTCGTCATCCACCATTAGAATTGAAAAATGTTTCCTGGAAAACCTGCAAAAGTGAGTGAATTTTGTAAAATATGTTTTGTAGCCATCCTGTATAAGAGCTTTACTATTTAATCCTTGATATTTTATACTTATTTGTAACGCATATTTCCAATTAACATGTTTATTAATAGAATAAAAATCACCTTTCACACTATTCGCATCGCCATCAATTTGAAACTCTTCGTCTTAGTATTCGGATAGACCACTTCTCCGTCGACCTTGTAATCTTCGTAGTTTACTTCAGCGAGCAACTCGAAGCCGGCTCTTTCCGCTTGGATCTGAGACGCTACCCCAGTAAACAGGGTGACTGTTAGCTTGAGTCCCACGGCTCTACCGATATCTGACCTAGTCTTGAGTAGTTCTAGACCTAGTCCTTGGCCTCTAAACTCTCGACTGACGGAAAGACCCAACGCCGTCATGTACTCGTTCACGTTGTATTTCTCGAACACGTCCACCAGGTTGTCGCAATATTCTAGCATTAAGATGGCTTTTCTTAAGGCCTCACCTTTTAACTGTCAAATAAAACATATTTGTGTAAGTTTTTTAATATATAAATCCTTTCCATTTCTAAAAAAAACTGTTTTTAACAAACAATAGAACCAAATAAAATATATACATTCAACACTTCACGGTTGGAATCCACATCAAGAGTATTGAGGGTGTTTTTTCCTCATATTTCTTCACACCCCTTCCTAGGAAATGTTTATCCTTTTGCTCTAAGGCAGGGATGTGTAAACTTAGAGAGACAAATGAAAAAAGATTTTATCTTTTATTTTTGGTGGGCCAAAAACTTGTATTCAATAGTTTTTTGTTTTTTTTAAAAAATTCATACAAAATAAATGGTACGTTGAACTGCACAGGCTTTCTCCCTCTTTTATCTTGAAATAGAGATTTAGTAAAAATTCGTCAGATTTGTTAAACGAAATAGTAGGTTTACATATTGTTGTAAAAACATTACACTGAAGATCATAAATGAAATAACATACACTGTTACTTATTATATGGCATTAAGAATTAGGAACACTGTTACAGAAAAATTGAGCAAATAGAAACATATCTGCCCACCAAAGAGCATAAGAATCAAATTCACTTTAAAAACCATGAATTAAAAAGTAATTATATTTTGCTTAATTTTTTTCTGTAAGATATGTTATCATCGAGAGCAAAAGATAATGAAGGGTAATCCTATTAAAACTAAGGTTTATTCATCCAGTATTTTGTCTGTGATATTTAACTGCACTATTGGGGTAACTTAAGAGGAAGGCATAGCTCAGCGCAAGGATGAGAAAACTATGGCCTACGAGCCAAATACGGCTCACCAGTTTGTATATTCATACCCGTGGACTGTAATTTTTCCCATCCTTTTTGTCTTTAGAGATCAGGTCAATATATTTCTATTCCACTAAGTTAAAGTTTAATTTAAAGGGATTTCGAAATGAACTTTTTTTAGTGTTCTTTTATTCATTTGGTCCATCCGCATGTAACTACACTAACGAGGCTAAAATGATAAAAGTATAGATATAAAATAAATCCACCCGCTTTTACATAAAAGTACCATTAATGATAAAAAAAAAGCCAAACCCAATTGGGTATAATTATTATTTTGGGGGTTTTATTGTGTGTTTTTTGTTATATTTGATTTTTATGCATGATAACTAATTTAACCACTCAATCGAACAGAGTAATTATTCTGTAGCAAGTAAATGCACATTGTTTTCTCGTGGCTTCCACAACATGACTTTCAATGCCAGGAGAGCAGTGGCGAACGAATCCATCTTAATTTTCCGGTAAACTCGCCTCGTGTAGCCTTGGCAAGGGCTTAGAAAGGTGTGAGTCAGAGGGGCCGGATCGGGGTGGATTAGTTGATCATACTATAACTTTAGCCATTTTTTTTAGCACCGCGTCTTACTACCTCTTCAGTTTATAGGCCTATGTACTAATTACACTATTGGGTTAGGGATTAGGAAGGCTTAATTTAGAGGAGGTATATCCGACTGGGGTCGAACCCCTATCTTCCCGTCTTTGTCAGTCTAGTCCAAAACAAGATTAGCGCGTTAGACCACGTGACCACCAAAGTTGTTACGTATATATGGACTTCCCTTGAGGGGTGTCAATCAAACTCCAACAAATTTAATTGACTAAAGGTATATTAAGATTTTATAATGGTTTATCCCCCCCAACCCCGTCACCCTAGGATAATTAGCTTTCTACACCCTCTCATCCAGGATAGATATAATATGTATTTATTCTGTACCAATTCAAGAGTGGAGACTTCGCTTTTATAAGCAACCCCAGTCATGTTGGCTCCAGCTATGCGCCGACGGCCACCCCCTTCCTCGTCGACAAAGGCCACTAGAGCCACCCTTTGTTTGGCATATTTTCTCCACAATTCCTGTATCTCGGCCAGAGAGACAGGATCTTCACACAACTTGGAAGTGCTGCACACTGTCTCGTCCCTGAGGAAAATGCTCGACATGTGCTCGATTACTTCCTCGACGTAGTCTTCCGTTAAATCCTCAATGGAGAACTTGGGGATAGTTCCTGTTGTCATCTTCTTTGTCCCTTCGTATCGCCGCCATACCGAGGGGAAAGGTACAGAATCTGGTCGTTCCCAAAGAGAGTTTGCCATTCTACAAAACCTAAAAGATTGACATTAAAAATAACAAAACCCTAAACCAACTCGTCAAAACTTTAAACCAAACATGGTAGAAGACATAAGAATAGCATTTTAAAAAATATTCCTGTAGTATTTGGTAGATAAAATGGATATTATTTATCTTGGTTTTATGATGAGGAAAGCCGAGATAATATTCTAATTTGTTTTGTATTTTTTCATATCTATTAAAATTGTTAAATTAATTTTCTTAACCAAACAACATTGTTTTCTCAGTATGGATAAATTATCCGACACCTTGGGTCAGTTGGTAGTACCCATCTACTGAGTTAAGGGTCCTGGTTTAGATTCCTGGCATCGTCTAAAAATTTATTATGGGTGAAGTGTAGGTTTACCCTTTCAAAGTGAAAAATTAACGGCCGGGGACTGGATTTTGTGTCTGTCCTAGTCTTAAGTTAAATTATGAGGCCTATGAAGCTACGACAGGCCTATCCAGCCGATATAACAGGCTGGAAACAGTAATGGCTTTAATAGTAACTATAGATGAATTATTTCATAGCACAAAATAAACACTAAAAACCATTATTATACATCTAAATGGTGCTAGATGAAATTATTTTTAATGTAGAAAATGTAGATACCATATGATTAACCCTACGGTATCATGTGCATGGTTCTATTTATAGCAAACCCATCTCATGAACGATCTACCGAGAAGCTAGGATTTTCATTTGAACAACAAGTCATATTTAATTGAAAGGTTCACCCACTTCGGTGGCCGCACGATCTAAGGAGCTACTGCCATAATGGAATAGACTGTCAAAAACTATGAGATAGAGGTTTTATCCCAGTCGAGTGCACTGAAGGTGGTTTTTCCTAAATGGTTTTCCCCTCTCCTTCCACGTAAATGCCGGTACACTTTCTCTAAACTGAATCTTCCTAATCCCTAGCACATGAGTGTAATTAATACATAGACGTATAATACAAATGGGCAGTAATACGTAGGTCTAAAAAATGGAAAGGTTTTTACACTAGACAACAGAAACAATTTGTAAATTATGTTTGTTATGTAGTTTTTTAATATTACAAAATGGCTTTACTGGTATTTTGTTTTTATTTTAGTTTTGTATCGGTTTTAATTACAATCTGGTTTACCGGCACACGTGTTTACATTCCCTAGTACGGCACAGAGCGGCACGCATTTATAGTACTAGTTCTATTCCGGCACCTTAGCTCAATTGCTAGTGTGTCTATAGCGTAAAGCATAAAGCGTAAAGGGGCCAACTCGGTAGGTGAGAAGTTGCCGTGCAGACTTTCAGAAATCCCGTCATATTTAATCATTGATGCGTTATTTTAAAATATGGTTTACGCCAAAATGAAGTCAAAATATTCCAACAGGGATATGTTTGCTTAATAACTCTCTATTTTTAGTTTTAATAATATAAATAAAATTGTGAAATTGTAACATTAGCACATTTTCAATGACATTTTAAGCATATTTATGTAGCTATGAGACTAGGCTCGATGTAACAGTGCCCTAGATTAAGCTTTCCTCTAACAAATACCACACTTTTTTTATATGCTCACAACAAATTTTTTTAAAGTTATTTGAAGATTAATTTTGTAGTTTAGAAGTCAAAGGCGTACGTTTCACACTGGATCGTCCCACCCCCACGCCACTAACTTGCTCGGAAGAGAGGAAAAGAAGGAAGACGAGATAAACACTCCCCCTCTTCTGTGCGCATGCGTTCTTTTAGTTTATTACTGGGCGGTATTCAAGAATGATGCTTGAGTCCACTCCGTCTCCTCTCTACCTCTGGCTTGACATGGATCTTTCGTACCGCATTTTCTGTTGGGTCAAAGTAGGGTTGATTCATTGTGTATCTTTTTTAATTTTATTTTTTAAATATAGTCTGCTAATTTAATATAATTAAGACTCAAACAATGTCTGGCACAGTAATTAATAAATTTTCTATAAAGTTTGAAGTACTTTCAGTTATATATTTTTTGTTTAGTTGCTTGTGATACATATTTTGATTTATTTTTAAAATTAGATTACGTGACCACGTAAAGAAGACAAACGCGAGGGAAAAAAACAAAATTACGACTTGGTGCTCGCCGCAAAAAAAACAGGAAGAAAGTCGTAGAAACATTTATTTGGTAGAACAAAGTAAGTATATATATATATATTTTTTGTAGAACAAAGTAAGTATATATATATATATATATATATTTAAAGAAACATTTATTTGGTAGAACAAAGTAAGTATATATATATATATATTTTGTAGAACAAAGTAAGTATATATATATATATATTTATTTGGTAGAACAAAGTAAGTACATATATATATATATATATATTTAAACTTTATTTTAATAATAAAAATAATAATAATTGATCGTGAACTCTCCGGTTGACAGTAGTAGGTAATTTTTTTTTAATGTTCAGGGGAGTACCATCATTTTGTACCAGTTGCACGGATTGGTTGCTACCACTGGCGGCAATTTTTCTATAAGAAACGGTTAACTCAAATTATAACGTGTTTTGTCATCTCATGACATACTTAGAGTAGTCCATAAAAAACTAATAATAGATAACAATAAATTAGATAACTTTTTTTTCTTCAGAAAAGGTGTTTTTCTCTCTTCAGGCAGAGAGGACAAAGCTGGCTGTCAGGACAGCGTAAACCCTTCTCATTGCACTTCCATTGAAATGTTCACAACGTTGGATTCAACACAACTTGAAGACAAAGCTATGGAACCAATAAATTTGGAGATTAATCAGCTTTGTCCAGGGTAGGAAAACTACATTAATAGGTTATCCATTATCAATTTTTGGGAGAAAATAGTTTTGTGTGAACGGTATTTATTACATTTTCATGATCCATAATATCCACACTTTATATTTGACATAAGTCTACTAAATGTACCACACTCGGAGATTGAATGTGATAGAAGTTCCTAACCTGGGTTCGTGGGTCCCTAGGGATCTGCGAAGGCACCTGTGAGGGGCCCGCAAAACAAATATAAGCCCTAGTTTTTTTAAAGCTATCTATTATTTGAATTTTCACATCACATAAGAAATACACGGTACTCACAATTTTCTTTAAAATCTCTATTTTCTTGTTCGACAATATTTATAAATATAATTGGTTACGTAGAATCCTACAAATGTGTGTTTTTATTTCACCTTGTATGGCTGGGGAAGTTAGGGGGCTGCGGTGAATAATCATTGGCTTGAGGGGGCCTGTGAACTGGAAAAGGATTGGAACCACTTATATAAAATATCAATGTTTGTGTGGTCTGAGTGTGGGGGTACGGGGGAGTTTTTAGGGTTGTTGACTTTTCTGTGCTAATTGTTATGCCTACTAATATATTTCTATTAACAATTGATTTCTTATATCGAATACTATCAGCATACTATCATAAATCAGGGTGATTATGGTGAAGGGGATACCAATAGTCAGGGGCAGATTAAGGGTTTTGCACAAGAGAGAATAATTTTACCACCCCCCATCCCGCGCCACTTTCCAAAATCGTGGTGATGATAAAATCAATCCTGTCTTTTTTGTTGAAGTCTGCCATAATTTAATCAAGTTGTAAGCAATACTATACCATCCATTGCACTATAAAATGGTTATATGAATAGTTATGAAGTGAACTATAAAGTTTTGATATTAGTTATAATTAATTGCGTACCATAGCTAAAAAAAAGTATTAGGTACATTAGATACCTTACACCCTCAAGGCTTACATAGAATTTACAATACAAGAATAACATCTAATGATGTATTTGTATATGCATTCACATAATATATTTTATATACATATAAGTTCTATAAAAACAGTATTTGCTATAGTTATTGAAAGCTACGAGATTCCACCCACGGCAGCTACTGGCGCCTCAAGCGTCCGCTTGTTTCTTTTGCACCTTAGTCCCCCCTGTATATGGTAAAATTTTAGTTAAGTGTTTTTAGGCTCTATTTTTATGAATAGCAAATATATATATATATATATATAGAGAGAGAGAGAGAGAGAGAGTTAAATACACTAGTGTATTAAAAAAATTAAAATCTATGCCTTATTTATGAAAATTTAGCTATAAAATTCTATTTCTCAACTTTCACCCTTGTAAACCTTTTGGCCGTAAATTATCCGCTTGACAGCAGTAGGTAAATTTTAAAAACATGTTCTGGGGTGCACTATCATTTTTTACCAGTTGCACGGATTGGTTGCTACCACTGGTGGCGGAACGTTATTTGTGTAAAAAGAGCGGAGGGGGCGGCAAGCAAAAATAAGTTTTTTGAAAAGTTGCCTTCCCCCGAAGGAAGCTTCTTATAGGTACCTAAAGAAATGATCTTCTGTGATCCATGATGTTCCTTGGGAAGGAATGCAAGCCGCTGCTAAAGAACAAGCTGATCTTGCTCTTGCAGCAGGAGAAATAGATGCGGTTGGGATTCCTCTCATCACTGAAGTAGCAGACGGTTTATGGTTCAAGCGTTCCTTTAAGACAAATTACAACGCTTTGTCCGGTCTGATAAGTATTCTACAAAAATTGGTATTTTTACACTTTTATATGAGTGTTTTAATCAATTTGTTTGTTGTATTCTTCATTAAATGAATCATTTTTAAGCTTACATCATCGGAAAAAGAATGGAAAAAGTAATTTTCGCAAGTGTAAGGAACGCTTTCTGCTGTATATATTCACACACACAAACAAAGAATGAAGTTCCTAATGAACAAATGTGTTTCAAAAATTGGAATAAATCTTCCACAGCAATGGAGGCTGATGTAATAGTCTAAGGCTTTAAAAAAAGTGTTTCTATGCACAGTTTGAAATATCATAAGCTCATAGGTAAGGCATTCCAAAAGGTATGCACTTACTATTTTCATATAAGGTGTTCTCATTTTCACTTTTCACAATAACATTGCTAATTTGAACCACATTATTTAATTTACTCCTCGTGTATTTCAAACATTACTTATTCTAAGTATAGTATTTTGTTATATATTTTTACCAAAAAATACCTTAGTGAACCTTGTTCAAAGTCCCATTATAGGGACAATCCCAACCTATCCTCATCTTACCAAACTTAATCTCACTTAACAACACTTTAAATTTAAAAATCAAGTACAAAATATGTAAATGAAGGTTGATTTTATTATAAAGTTGTGGGAGATAATACTTGTGTAGTTCTACTGTTTAATTTGTTACATAAGTAATGAGTAATGAACATACTATCTAGAACTTGTATATACATTGTAAAATTAAAATTATTTAATAAAACCACTCTAATGAAACTAACTCTAATGTTTTAAGGTGATGGTGACAGCAGTGTTACGCGGCGACTTGCGAAAGCAAAACCATATGGGGCAAAAAATGTTATTACAAAAATAGAATGTACCAATCACATTCTAAGAAACTATTTACGTTGACTGCGGGAAATCGCAGCGAAAACAAAAAATAATAATATGCTTGACCAGTTCCCTCAACTGCACGCAAGCCTCTTTCAACTAGACTCTAGCGTCTTCGTTCAGCAATAACAGCAGCCATAAAATACAGAGCTTCACAAACAGATCCACCTCATCATCTTCTTGTGGCAGAGCTTTGTAAAGACATTCATAATGGACCCAATCATGTTTATGGTGACCATTCAATATGCCTAGAGCGGAACTACTTTTGTAATGGTTCAAAAGAGGGCAAAGAAAATCTAGTTTCCGACTTAGAAATTTTAGGCATATGGGATGAAATCATGGCTGCTAAAAATTTAGTAGTTCATCATGCTTTAAGTCTACCTTCACAACGTCACTACCAACATAGGAGAGAACTTTAATAGTATCTTATGAAAGTTTGTTGGCGGTAAAAGAGTCAACTTTTCCCTGCGAGGAAGTTACCAAATGAGAAGTTAAATGACTGTAATTTCACATAATACAAAGGAAACACGCAGAGGTGGATACACAAACACATCACCAACAACAGCCCTTGTTTGTTCTTTAAGAAACATGACTAACAGAAACAAAGATCGGCTGAGAAAAGGCGTCTAAGAATAAAATATAATGCTCAGTCTAATAAATGCAGAAAACTTGAATTTTCTGGACCTGACAAAAACTATGTGAATTTTCAAGGAAACGAAACGATTAAAGACATTGATTCTGTTCAATTTGAAGAAAATAAAAATGCTCTGTTGGCTAACTCACATTTAAATAATGAACAGAGGAATAATCTTCAAAATTTAACCACCTCCCAGTTAAATTCCCAACTATGGTAAAGTGAACAATCGAAACGCCTGACTGCATCTAATTTTGGAAAAATTTGTAGAATGCTATCATCAACTCCTTGTACAAAAACTATCATTTCTCTATTGTATTATGATTTTTCAGGGTCTAAAGCAACCAAGTATGGCATTGAGAAAGAGCCGATTGCAATAGCACAGCTTGAGAAGCTTTTGAACAATGTAATTTTGTCTTCGGGTTTGTTTGCGGATGAAAACCTTCCGTGGCTTGCATCTACGCCTGATGGCCTGGTGGATGAAGATGGTATTGTTGAAGTGAAATATCCAGCAGGAGCAGTTAACCTCACACCTGAAGACGCAGTTAAAGAGAAGAAAGTGAGTTTTTATACCATAAAAAATGGAAAATTGTACCTGAAGGAGGTCAGATACACATAAAAAAATTACATAAATATTTGCTTATTCTATGGACACCATTAGGTATGTTAGTGGAGAAGATAGAAAAACAAGATAGTTTCTGAAGTGGCAAAATGGTAGACAAATTAAACAGTTTTTATATGGATTGCCTTCTACCAGAAATGATAGATCCACGATTTACAGGAAATATGCCAATCAGAGAACCAACACAAGTGGTTACACGTGTGGTAAAGTAAAAGGAACGTAGGTTCTAAATATAATTAATTTTTGTGTATAGTATTTGAACAAATTATTTGGTCAACTTGATGGTGTAAGTTAACTCTAAAATTCATTTAACGATATCTAGAACTCGAGTGACCTCTCTTCTCATTGTTAAAAATAAACTTTCATATTACTTGTATTGCTTACAAAACCACCTATACACTGTACTTAAATATATTACCCAGACACACTACTGATAACAACTCCTGTTTAGTTGATGTTTTTTAATATCCATGTAGCATGTAACAAAGATTTGAGTTATGTAGAGTTATTATAACATTCTCACAAAAACATATTTAAGGAAAAAGTAGCATCTCTGTTCACCAAATTGCATATCAAATATCACATACTAAGATTAAAAAAATATATTTGCTAATTTTTCAAAAACAAATTGGCTTTATAAAAAAAAAATTCAAATATATGTTTTGTAATTTTATTCGTACTACAATTTTATAATAGGAATTTGTTGTTTCTCACATAGTTGAGATATGATAAAATTGGAAATTTTTCTTCTATAAAGTACCTTCGAAGTCATTTCCCTCAGTAAATGAGTGTTTCCATTTGTTTGTAATGGTAAAAAGTGCGTGGACACTAACTTTGATCAAAATCGTTAGAACAAATTTCTAGCAAATTGATGTTGTTGTTTTTACCTTTTTGCCCTTCAGTAAACTACCCTTAATGTTAGTGTTATATATCTAATTACAGAATCCCTTGGGGATTGGGGGGGGGGGGGGCTTTAG
>CABFOV010005875.1:20695-39093 GCA_902141375.1 Timema poppense
GCAAAGCGTTCACTTTTGAGCCTTTTTTGTTTCTGTGGAAGATGTCCTTGAATTCAAACTGAGCTGACAATTTTATTAAAACTAAACTATTTGCTTTGATTTTTAGTTAATTAATTATTTAGATCTAATGCCACTATGTGAATAGGAACACGGCTAATGTATATGGAAATATTTTATAAAAAATAGCTTATAAAAAGAATTTAAAAAGTATTGTAAGATAGAAAAAAAAGTTCTGTATATATATTTTAGCAAAGATATAATGTTTTGTATTTTAAAATTTTAAGCTACATTTGGCATTTTAACTACCTGTATGTATTGTATGTTTTCTTAAGGATAACCTTTTGGAAAATACAAACATTTTTTTTCATTTGATGTTAGTCTCTGGTGTTAGACGGTATGATTTTAAGTTTTAAGGGAGGAATGTAGGGAACAAGAGTTACGGCAGTATTTTTGCAGTGTTTATAGCGAAAATTTATTTTTGACCAAAACAAATATCTGTCTTGAGCATAACGGTATTAGATGAGAAACTTTTTTAAATAAGCGAAAAAGTTGTCATTAAATTCCAAGACACCTTTGAAACATATTAAACAACTGTTTCTATCACCATGTTAAGAAAATTAAGCTTTATATGTTTCTACTGGGGAAATATTTGATTAATTTTGGCCATAAAATTGCAAAAACACTCCCCTCAATTGAACTTAAGTACATCCCCACCTTAAAATACGAAACTAAATCTTATACATATCATATACCAATCTTCCTATTTCCGAACATACCTAGTAGACTTCTCTGACCAGTCAGCCTCGTAAACGTGCTCAGGATCAAACTAATGCACTGTAATATGCAATAAATAATCAACGTCACTGTCGAATATAAAAGTGAGACTTGTATAACACTGTGTCCCTCTGTAGCTTGATACGATGAAATGGTACGGAATATTAACAGTATCCAACAAACCGGATAACATCGCTCAAGGTCTTTCTATGACCTTCCTCATGAATCCTTTACTTATGACACTCTCCGCCAGTTGTCGACTTAATGTTGTATCTCTCATACAACTAACACTTGATATCATCTCTGAGGAAAATGTATGGTTACTATTGGGAAATTGATGTCATTATCTCGTTTTCATGTGGTTAATCTCTCCTTGAATATAATATAAGTTTGGTCAACGCTGGTTAGTCAAGGTTTCCAGTAGCCAGTAGTGCTTCTTACTCCAGCACACCACTTTCTGAGTGAGAGCGAGGAGATTTGGCAACAGTTGACAGTGAGAGCGAATATAAAGATTTTCTCCATAAGATCTGCAGTTACCTCAGCAATGATATTGAGTGTAGCATAACTGGCCGGAAAAGGGTGTTAGGAGGGGGGTGGGGGGATTTTGCGGCTAAAATTACTCCCATTTTCTTGTGTGGGAGCCAATGCAATCCATGCTAGGACATTACTGTTTGTTATCTTTTGTTATCAACGTGATATTGTGTAAGTTGGGATCTATATCTTGTCGACGGGAGGAGAGGTGGTAAGTGTAGCTAGGAAAAATTACCATGTATCCATCCATTCTACAAACAATATGATCTCCGACGCCGTATGCTGAGGTGTTACTTTTGGTAGTCAAAACATTCAAAACAAACAATACAATTATTTTTTTGAATTATTAGTTTCTTTGTTCTAAACAGTTTTTATTTATTTGAACCTATGAACGAACCTATGAGAATAACAGATTGATTTTTTTTTTCAAGTGACATCTGTGGTCAACTTAAGGATGCTTTTCAAACGAGAGCTTTTAAAATTTTGCGTTTTCTTAATAAATTAAGATGTCGAACCAGCTGAAACAAAGACGATAGATGACGTCATACAAACTACAGTAGCGCCATGGCTTCTTTGGTGCTGACTGACAGCTCACAGCTGACTTCTGACAGTCAACATTTAGGTATATACCTAAATTTTAACCGTCAGAAGTGACGGCTGCTAAACACATGTTTTGCAGATCATCTGGTTTGGCGTAGAAATACATAATTTGGTCTGGTAACTTCTCAAAGCTTTTAGCTGTCAGCTGTGAGCTGTCAGTCAGCACCAAAGAAGCCATGGGGCTACTGTATCTGTTGTGTTCCTGTGTTGTTTACAAAATAAATAAGTTTTATTTTGAAACTAATATTTGAATGGATCTTTTTCTAAGTTATAAAAAAAATTTATTTGATTTGGTGGCCAGTTATAACAAGATACACGTGCGAATATAATAATTTTTAATTTATTGACTATGAAATTTAAAATATCTTGTTGCCACAACCACAAAGTAAAAAAGTAAGAATTTTATTAATATATTTTGTTCTTTCAATTAATGATGAAAAGTCTAACTATTCAGTAATTCTTAGAATCAAGAATCGTTTGATAACATTAATTAATAATATCATATTAGTAAACAAATATTAATTATTTTTAAATAGTTTGACATTAATTACTTTTAGACAATGTTTACAATAAAGTGACTTCTGCTTGCCGCCCACCATCCCTCCTACCGTAAAGAAGGTGTATGTGAAGTTAGATTTTCTTAATAGAAACCCTAACTGCCGGTTAATAAATCTAATTTCATTCATTTATAAATAAAAGATAATCTGTCGAGACTTCACTCCTCCGGGTAAACTATTCTCCTCAATATGATTTATCTAACTAACCTTGAAGATATGTTACTATCACATGATGAAGTCATGTTTGAGTGTATGTTGGTGTTGTCACATCACTTACTGTCTTTTAAGGACATCATGTAGTTAGGAAGTGCCTCAGTAATTGATGGTGAACTAATACAGATACCCTATCTACGGTAGGAAAGGTGGTGACATCTAGTAGGAGAATCTTTATTGAAAACCATTTGATTGAGATTAACTTGTGATGTGTCAACCAATTCGGAAATAACTATCATTTTCTTAGCAGACCCGTATCCAAGATATTTTCTTTGGGGGGGAGGGGTAGGGGTAGGGGGCATAGGCTCATTCGTCAAATATTGTTTGACTATGATGGTCATCTCAATACTAAACATCGGAGGGAGGGGAGCAAATGAATCTGACCTGAACTGACAGAAAAATATATTAAAATTTCGTACAAAAATTCTATATTGAAGTAGACCAAGTCTTGCATTCACTGATAATTGATATACTTTTTATGACTTTTAATAGAAATTATACTAAATTTTGCATACATTTTTATAAAAATTAATACATTTTCTATTAAAATTCATAAAAACTATATTATTAGTGAATGGAAAGTGAAGAATGGGTTAGCTGTAATATATTTTTTACGAAATTTTTACATATTTTTATCTCCGTATTTGGAGTAATTCCTGAACATGTTTAATCTTATTTTATTATTCACGATGCTTAGTCCGGTTAAGAAAGTTAAACTGATATTATTTACTACTGTTATTTTATAGTTAGGAATCTACTACCACTATATTTTTATAATAATTTTTAATTTTTGTTTAGATTTCCAGAGTGGGGGCTTACCCTTCCCCCCTCTCCCGGGTACGTGTCTGTTTCTTAGTAATACCATGTTATCAATCATTATTTCCGAATAGGTTGGGTATTGGTGACTCTCAGCCAATGTTTGCGATAGTGAACCTTCTGTTGAGGTCACTCAATACTCACTCGTACCGTAGATAGGTTATAGTTTAGTTATCAACTCCTCAACAAACACATTAAATAACCATCTATATTTTATAGGAATTGGGGTGATAATGTGCTTTGTAACAACATTTATGACAGTTATTATTATTATTATTATTATTATTATTATTATTAGTACCGTGTCTTACTACCCGTTCGGTTTATACGCACTTACGCTAATGTGAAATGATAGGGTGATTGTGAGATGAAATGAAGGACCTACAGTTTAACGTGGAATCCGAACCCCGGTGGAGGTCTGGCATTCCTCATATTCACAAGATGTCTTGTCTGAGGTGAAGGGAGGGTTTGGTAATCAGATAAATCTTTGCCAGGACCGAGGATTGAACCCCGACCACCAGCATAGAAGTCTGACACCTTACCCCTAGACTGCCAGGTCACCGACTTTATGACAGTTATAACAGCAAAGCAATCACTACTTTTACATACATACATACATACCTAATCACTCCGTTCCCTTACAGGTTAGGCAAGAAGCTATTCATATAGCTAAAACAACAGCCCCGTACTTAATCCATCCTCACTAACTTTCTCCACACTTCCCTATCATTGCATCTTCCCTTATCTTCAAAAACATCCATACACCGACCCATGGATGCTCTTTTATTCTTAAAACGCTTATGTTTCTTTTTTTCACACATTCGTCTACAACAATTAGCCAAATCTTATCAGACCTACTCCTTCCTTTTGACCCATACACATTACCTTCATATATTTGTTTCGTCACTTGATCCTCTAAACATGCCCAAACCAGCGTAAGATACTTATTTCACACTATCAATCCCGCACCGCGTTGCCCGTGAACCACTGTGGTATAAGAATTATATAATACCCTAATCCCCTCTCGCTGCTCCCCATAATGCCCAATTTCAAATGGAAACGTTATCTCTGAAACGTAATTCTTAACAGGATTAAAATTATTTTCTTAAAAAATTTGGTAAAAATAGTCTAATTAAAAAGCTAGTTAGAAATTTAAAAACCCATCTTTTAGGTGCATTCGGACCCCCTTCCGTCCACCTATGTTAAATATTTCAGATCTCTGCATGCCGTAGATTTGGCGGGCATCGCACACACACAAATACAAACACACGCTTCCTTTTATCACTATATATTTTATTTTCATTCGATAAATCATGACTTACAAGTCAATTATCTCAGGTTTTCCTGTAATAAAATATATTTTTAATGTATATTTATTCCTTATTCCATGGGAATTTCGGAAAATCCTAAATAAAACTATTAGTGATTATAATTACCTACTTACATGCCAAATTTGAAATCTCTAATAATTATAGTTACGGAAATAAGGTAACTTTAAAGCAAAAATATAAATCCTGTTTACTCCCTATCCCGTGGGAATTTCAAAAAATCCGGCCTTGTTCCTTATCTACATTATAAAGGGAACCTCTGTGCAAAATTTCAGCTTTCTAGATCCAAGGGTTTGGGCTGGGCGTTGATGAGTCAATCAGTGTGTCAGGACTTTTCTTTTTATATAATATATTATATTGATCTATTGGATTCCCTTTCAAACCGCACTTATTCAGCACCCATTTATTACTGACTGCCCATAAGAGTTTTTACACAGACATTTCTTAGATATCCCATTCCAACCAAATTCACCTTGCTCTTGTATTTCTCCTGACAAACCCACGATTCACATCCGTAAAACAATGTTGACGTTAACACACTTTTATTAACTGCAATTTTTTACTCTTTTGTTACGACCTCATTCTTGGCAATAGTCCACATACATCCAACTATTCTCCGAGATTCATTCACCCATTTTACTTTTTTTTTGTTGGAATTGCGTTTTACTAACCAATTGGGCTATACGCATGTGTACTAATTAGACTAATGTGCTAGGGATGAGGAAGGCAGAATTTATGGGAAGTTGAACACCATTTGAGGGGAAGGATAGTGGAAAACCATTAAGAAAAAAAAACACCCTTAATGTAAGTGTATACAACAGGATGTCAAGACTCGATCTTTCCATCATAGGCAGTCTAGTCTACTGCGAGAGTGACGCCTTAGAACATGTGGCCATCAAAGCAGGTTATTGTAGCAAGGTCTTATGACTTGCAGTTATCACATGGATACAAAATATAATAATCATAGTAATAATATTATTAAGATGTCAATTCTCAATTTTATTGTTTCATGAAAATGACTTTAAGAATACTTTACATAAGGTAACTTTTTCAATTCTCAACAAGAAAAAAAAATTTAATTCAAAATATTTTAATAAACCAATTGGTTTCTGAGCTATAAGAAGAAATATATATAATTTTTAATGCATGTCTTAGAAAACAAATTCGATTCTTATGCTCTTTGGTGGACAAATATATTTATCTTTTCTCATTTTTTTTCCTGTAACAGTGTTCTTAGTTCCTAATGACACAGAGAAAGTAATTAACAGTGTATATGATTTAATTTATGATCTTTGGTATAATGTTTCTAAAACAATTTATACACCTACTATTTCGTTTCACAAATCTTACGAGTTTTTACTAAATGTCTATTTTGATAGAAGCGAGAAATTCTGTGTGGGGCATCGTACCATTTATTTGCTTTTAGGGATTATTATGTAAACATTTGATAAGAGTATATCTTAACGCAATAAAAAAAAGATAAACTTGATTTTATTTAGCTATAAATTGTACATTTTTCTTGGCATAATAACTTAAATACATTATTTAAACTTCCCTTCTCACTCTCTCAATAAACATAGAAAAAAAAATCCTAATAATATTTAGTGCCAAAATACTGGTTGGAACCTCATTTAGAACCACAAAAAAAGAATCTAAATGTTTCAAAAACTTTAAATTTCAAGTATTAAAATTCCCTTTCTTTCTTTAAGATACTTTGAAAAGCTTGATATTTCACGAGCCTTACTACTTTATATGGTCTACATTATGTACTATTAACAATAATTACTTAATAATATAATTAATATAGTTAGTGCCATTAAAACTATCTCATTGTATTAATCAGTCTTTCAATATTTTATTTTCCCCTGAAACAAAACACATAGAGGCATCCAGTGCACAAACTTTTAGATGGGGGCGTTCTTTTATCCAGCCCCCACCACCCCCTATTCCTTCCTTTCTTTAGACACCAATTTCCTCTTAGGATACTGTCGATATAGTTTTCGTTCCAGAGCTTCTGTTTATAGGCGTAGGCATAGTCAGCTCTTAATTATTAGGTGTGAGAAAGGGGGTGGTGGGGTGGGGGGCTAGGATAGAATAAACCGATCTTCACTTTGAATCAAACAAATTAAAACAATTATGTACTAAATAATATTTGATTCTTAAAGTCATTGTCCTGAAAAGTAATTATTTATTATATCTATCCTCTGAATAAAAACACTTTAATATCTCTTTAACGGTATTTTTTTTTTTGACAAGTTATTGTTAGAGCTCTGGACGAGTGTTCATCTTATTCCAATATCTTGGCCATGAGTTTGGCACTCCTAACAGTGACATCAGGGTACACGATCTTACCGTCCACTTTGTACTCTTGGTAAGCAATCTCCCCCAGTAGTTGGAAACCCGCCCTGTCGGCGAGGACCTGAGACTCGATGGCCGTGAATACTGTGACCGTCAGACGCAGACCCACGGCCCGACCCACCTCGGACCTCGCCTTTAACAGCTCCAGACCTAGACCCTGACCTTGGAACTCCTTGGCCACGGACAGACCCATCGCCGTCATGTACTCGCTGACGCCGAACTTGTGAAAAGGGTCTGCCACCCTCCCCACGGTGTCCAAGAAGTTGATGACTTTTTGGATGACCTCTCCTTTGAACTGAAATTTCTAAAATTAGGACTCACTCATTGGGTCTTAATTTAAGTGGAAGGGGAGGGGCATGTACATGGAAATGGTGAACCTAGGTATGGAGTAAATAAAACGATGATTTACTCATTTCAAGTATCGGAAGTAAAGTATTGTTTCCGTTGTTGTATGAAGATAAAAGTATCGGTAGCAAATAATTTTTTTTCCTCAAAACTGTCATTGTTAGGGTTCTTATTTACGAAAATTTGGATGACGTTTATTTTCTATCCATCTACTTATTTTATGTATGTATAACTTTTTGTACTTTTTTTAGTAAAAACACACTATTTCATTATAATAATATTTTTACTATACCACATAATATAAAATCACTACAAATAATATACTAAGCAAGGTTATCGACGTTGAGTTTTCGGTGAATTCGAAACTATTTTGCGATGTGGGCTGCATTTTATTATTATTATTAGCCCCATGTCTTACTACCCGTTCGTGCTATACGCACTTACGCTAATGTGTAATGGTAGGGTGATTGTGAGATTAAATGGATGACCTACAGTTTAATGTGGAATCTGGACCACGGCGGAGTCCTGGCATTCCACACATTCACAAGTTGTTATTAATACTCGTATTTTCAGAGGTGAAGAAAGGGTTTGACAATCATATAAATCTGTGCCGGGACCGAGGATTGAACCCTGGACCTGAAGAAAATAATAGCTCAGCCTCTGAGGCATCTTGTTCACCTGCTGATAACACTTACCCTCTTCTGGTGACGAGTTTAAAAACTCTCTACTATTTGTGCCTGGGTAACAATTTCTTGAATTTTGAAATTATTTTTTTACATACTTCCTTTTCTAGATAGATACAATTACATGGAAATTTGTAATCTACATCCTGGCAGGAAGATTGCTATTGGCATTTTCATCGAATACATAATAAAAATCTAAGCTGAAGATCATTAAAAAAAAACACGCTTTCCAAAAACTGCATAGAGGTTTAAAAAAAAGTGACAATGTAGTGCTATTTTTAGATTTATTTAAGAATTTATGTTTTTTACTTCAAAGTTATAGTTACAGATCTCGCCAAATAAAACGTAAATGCATTAACTTGGGAAATCCTAAATTGACTTACCATGACGTCACAATTAGACAACGTTCTTAAGGAAATAGAGGACTTTGTAACTATACACCAAATTATTTTTACTATCAAGTCAGTGATTTGGGTTTTTCTTTGTTTCTTTATGATATATCTCTACTTATTTTCAACAATCTCATCCAGAAGAAAGCGCAGATAAAGGCGTCACTCTCGTATTATCTGGTTTCCAAATAATGGGAGGCCAGGATTCGAAATCTGACGGGGAGGCCTGGATTGATGTTAACTAAATGATTCTTCCCTCTACCCCGAAATTGTACTCCACCCCCTCCCCCTACTCATTAGTGTAACCATGTGGATAGCCCCGATAAGATGCGAAGTGCGTATATACGCAATAGAAATGCACCAGTGCGCACCACACCGCATCTGGTCCAAGGCATCAGGTTTGCGGTAGAAACAGCTATCGGTGATGGAGAAATAGCAAACAAATCTCACCTCGGTGGACTATCTGTGGTTTTCCACATATATTTATTTTTATTGTCACTTTTACATCTTCTCTCCAAGCTAATCTGGAATTTCCTTTGAACTTTTTTTTTATCCCTTTCGTGTAGACAATTTCGTTAAGTAACTCTTTTATCAAACTTGATTAAATAAATCTCTATTAATAATTGAAGTAGACGACTTGTTTCTTCGCAAAAACTTCCAAAAGCTGTGTTAGCTTGGAGCTAATTCCATTTAGTAAGTTTTGATTTTAAAAAAACCCACAGAAACTGAGGTGATATTGATATTTTTTTTTTATAAACTATCAATATCCTTATACTTACCTTGGAAATAAAGCAATGACATCTTAATTATTGCTGCTAACTTAAGGTGAAAGAAAGTAAGCTATGTATTTTACCAGAAATATTATATTCACCTTAGAAATGAAGCAATGATATCTAAATTATTGTTACTAGCGTAGGATGAAATATAATAATGTTATATATTTTATCAGTATTCTTAAGGTCATCTTGGAAGTGAATCAATGCAATCTAACTAAAGTATTGCAATGGATAAAAATACTATGAGATATTGCAAGTGTTATGTTTATTCGTATTATTTAAAAGAATGATAATGAAGTTGGTTGAATTGAGTAGTTTCCTTCCTAATTTTGTGCTAAAATTATAATGGCATGGATGTTAATTGAACAAGTGCAATTTCCCTTAGAGATGTTTATAAGAGATGATATTGCGTAAGCCTTTCGTTATATTTGATTGCCTTTGACGACAGGAAATACCTCATTAAAATGCGGATAGCAGAACGTGGAGCATGGTGCATAAGTTTATATATTCATACAGCCAAAATATGGGTTTGTAAGCTGCCAATATTGACACGTCTAAGATAAATATGATGAACATGTGTCAATATGTGCCACTCTCTATTTATTTTGATCTGTGATATCTATATTAATAACGTGACGAGTTTGTTTGTCATGAATATTAGGCAATATCTATCGCATCCAGAGATCTGAAATTTAAAAATTAGTAACTCCTGTGCACAAACGTATGCACGCTGAATCCGGATTTTAAAATTTTTTATTTGAGTTTTTAATTTTTTTAGCATCACATCTTATTACCCGTTTGGGTGATACGCCTATGTACTAATATCTCATAGGTGTTAGGGGTGAGAAAGGTTGAATTAAGAGGAGGTGCACCCTCATTTGCGTGGAGGTAGAGTGGAAAACCATCCTCAGAGCACCTGACTGGAATCGAAACCATACATCTCTGTTATTGGGAGCCAGTTTATGGTGGGAAGGGTGGACTGAAAAGCCTTTTTCACTGTCAGATCTCTACTGTATATTAGGATTTTGGTAGGAAGAAAGGCCTTTTCCAGGAATTCCTCCCTAACATAAACCCGGTATAAAAACATTTCTCCCGACCAATGCTGCGTACTTCAGCTAGTATTTTTTTATCAAGGGGAACCAAAACTCTTGTGTTCTTCTATGGCATGACACCCCTACCCCCCTTTTAACTCCATGGGGGGTACCCACCTTATTTGGCTGATCTTTGTCTTCTTTGTGCGTGACCCCCAACATGTTGGTCCCAGCGATCCTAGGCCTAGGCCCGTCGCCCTCAACGAACGCGATCACGGAAACCCGGTCTTTCAAGAGGTCCTTCCACAACTGTCGGATCTCGACTATGGACTCGGCGTCGTCTGCGAAGTTGAGGCTCTTGGAGATGGGCTCGTTATGGATGAAGTGCGCTTCCATGAAGTCAATCAGCTCTTCCTCCCGATCCTCGGGGACGTCCTGGATGATGAAGGAGGGGATCTTCCCGTCAGCCAGAGGTTTCCTGCCTTTCACTCGCCGCCACACCGACGGGAAAGGGACTGAGCTGGGACGTTTCCAACGTTGATCTGACATTTTCTTTGAAGATATGGCTTTCTACCGAGGAGAAAATATCTATCACAAAAATACATTCGATAAACCAAATCAACACACAGACTTTAATGTTCTAAATTTCAGGCTCATCTAATCTTGATTGCCGTTGATGTAGAGTTTGTGGTTTGAATCCTAAACGTCTTTAATGAGGGTGGCTTTTCCTACATATCCACTAGATTATAATTTCCTCATCCTTAACCGATTAGTGTAATTAAATGCATATATACCGGAATGGTAGTAATAGCAAAAACAAAGAAGAGAAATGAAAACATTTTATTAAAATAGGCCGCTTCAGTTGTCATATGGTTTAAGGAGTCACCCTCGCAATATATTAGATTTCTGATGATGGTGATATCAGGTTTTTAGTTCCGGTTGGGTCTACTGAGGAGTCAGGGGTTTTCCTAAAATGTTGTCCATTCTCTCTCCACGCAAATACGGGTACACATTCGCTAAATTAGCCCCTCTTGATTTCTAACCTACCAGTGTAATTAGATCATATGTGTATTATCCGAACTGATAGTGAGACGCGGTGTATGTATGATAAATAATTATAATTATATTTATTCACTCAGGTTTCCTTTTTCTCATTTAAATAATAATGTGGCTAAAACTATAATTATAATATTATTGCAAAAAGCTGCCCTTATTGAAACATAATCTACCTATTTTCTAATTTTCTTTATTTAAATAAAAGGAAATAGCATTCAGGAGTAGATACATATGCAGCACATACAAAGAAAAATAATTACTTTGCTGCAAATGCACTATATAATTTTTCAAGCAATTAAAGCCGAATGTTATTAATGTGAAAAGAACGACGGGAAATCCTATTTAATTGAATCCCTCCAAAGCTACAAAGTTGAGAAACTGTATAGCTTCTATTGAGATAATTATTTTGTCACCGTGGAACTATAGTGGGAATCTGGTAGGAAGAAACTTTTAAAAATTACAAACTTAAAATTATTATTAAGTTTATTTCATATGTATTGATATTATATTTCATGTATACATAATGACAATTGTTTTTGTAAATTATATAACTATTTAAAATGGTTAATTTCTATATAAATCGGACTGTAACAATACATGTTACCCGTTTCGGTGGTCTTATGGTCTAACGCGCTACTCTAGCGGTATACTAGACTACTGATGACGGGGAAATCGAGATTTGAATCTCGGTCGGGTGTATTGAGGGTGTTTTCCCCAAAATGGTTTTACACTCTCCCTCCACGCAAATGCGGGTACAATTATTCTAAATAAAACCATCCAAATCCCCGACACATTAGATTAACTAGTAGTATATGCGTAATACCCGAATGGGTAGTAAGACGCAATGTTAATAAATACACTTAATACCTTAACAAAGTTAATTTGTGATAAGGTACTAATTCCATACTTAGGCTATCATTCTCAAAACAGTTTTTTATACTATTTAAATAGTTTTAATACACTTACATGAACTCTTTAGTGTTTCACAGCTGAAGTTTCTTCAAAAGTACTAAGACTAGCACTTTATAAACTCAACTTGAAGTGTACATGTGTTATCTTAACCTAATAACCTCACCGATAATAATAATCGTATTTATGTAACTGATATAACACAGATTATGAAATTACACTTAAATCTTTTTGAGCCATTAAATTTCCAAAGTCTATAAGGAAAAACAAAATTATATTTTATAAAACCACGATATGTAATTATTTTTCTATACACATTAAGAGTACGCTAAGTTCATAAATATGCGTCCTACGAGGACCCGAGCGGCGTGGAAAAATGGGGCAATGAACTAGTAGAGTCAATTTTATATTGACGAGTTTAAAACAGGGGGACTGGATGCCACGTCTATTACTGAGATAGGTTAGTTTGTAGCTCAAATGTTGCAATAGACATAATTTCCTGTGAAAGGGGTGTTTGACTTTCGAATCCCAACAGAGTAGATTATTTGTGGTTTTCCACCTGTTTTTGTCACTTGCTGTTTCAATCTTTCCTTTACAGTAATTTGGGGGCACTTCCTTTAAAACTACATTCTCCATTTGGTATTAAAATTACTAATAAAAATAAATTGTATTACACATTCAAACGTAATTTCTCATATAACCAAATATAGCTTTGAAAAAAAATATTAAAAATTAGATATCAGTAAGACCACCCAAATTCTATTTTTCTTAGAAAAACCAATATAATATTTTTTATTCATATTTAAAATTTTTTCAGCTAAAATTTTTAAACAAAAGTGTTGTATCCATTTTTTGTTTCAAATTTTCAAAAAATTCATAATTAGTCGAACTAATCTTAGGGTATTACCCGCCTTGGTGGCATAGTTGGCTAACGCGCTTGTTGTGTTGAGCTCGACCGCCGAGGACGGGGAGATCGAGGTTAAAATCTCGGTTGGGTGAACTGAGGGTGGTTTTTCCTAAATGGTTTTCCACTCTACCTCCACTCAAATACGGGTTCACTTTCTCTAACTCAAACTTCCCAATTCCTATTTCATTAGCGTAGTTAGTACTTAAAGCGTATAACCCGAACGGGTAGTAAGATGCGGTACTAAATATATTACTATATATTATTTAAGGTATTTCTTAAAATTAAATTAAACTTATAATCTTATTTGTCAATAATAGTAAACATAATAACATTAAAACAAAATTTTGATAAAATCGTTAAAGAGACATTTTTGAAAAATGTCAAATTAAAAGAAAATTATTTGAAAATTGTTCATAACTTTAAATCTAAAATCAAAAATCCTTTTCTGAGTTATGACAATTTAACATTCAAATATCAAATTTGAATGAAATTCATCAAACAAATTTGACTGTAATTCCTGGGACAGACAGTCAAATAGATATGGGGTTAGACATATTCTTAAAGAGCCACATTCATTTAAATTAAAGGCAGTGACCTGGTGGTCTAGGGGTAAGGTCTCTGACTTCTGTGCTGGGGCTCCGGAGTTCAATCCTTGGTCCCGGCACAGATTTATCTGAATACCAAACCCTTCCTTCACTCTGACAAGACGTGTATTAATAACAACTTGTAAATGTGGGGAATGCCTCCACCGCGGTTCGGATCCCACGTTAAGCTATAGGTCCTCAATTTTATCTCACAATCACCCTACCATTGCACATTAGTGTAAGTGCGTATAACACCAACGGGTAGTAAGACGCGGTGCTAATAATAATAATAATAATAATAATTCAAAGGCGTATAAAAGTAAAGATATATCATAATATTGAGGTAAAAAATGTTTAGTATTACATTATCTTTTATATATATATACGAGAAAGTAAAAACTTTTTCTGATTTAATTAGTTAGTTCAGAAAGGGTGCGTTAGATATCCCCAGTAATAACAAAATACTGTAGCCTCTGTAAAATAAATATCAAGCTATTTTTTTTTCTAACACCGCTTCTTACTGCCCGATCGGGTTAAACGCTTATGTAATAATTACGCTAGTGGTTTTAGGGAGGTTATATTTATAAGAAATGTAACTGCATTTGCTTGGAGGGAGAGTGGATTTTTTTTTAAAGAAAAACTACCCTCAGGACATCCGACCGAGATTCAAAACTCGATCTACCCGTCATTGGCATTATTGTCTACTGAGAGAGTAGCGTTAGACCACTTAGTCACAGAAGCGGGTTTTTCAATTTTGGCTTTATATTTATTTATTTTTCGATTTTATAAGAACCCCACCCTCCTGCTTAGAAAATGATCAAAAATAATTACTCCAATACATGAATGTCCTAAAGAATGACTAAAATCTCCGTGGCCCTATCTCTTGGATGACCTCAACAACTTATCTATAATGTGCAAGAAAGCAAGTGGCTTAAAACCAAAATTTTCCCAGTACTATTTGGTTTATACGCTTAGAATGATAACCAGGTAATTTTATTAAAATACTTTTTTTTCTATTAATACTAAAACGTTTTATACATATGTGCAAATTTATTAATTTTACTGTAACAGTTACTTTTTATTTTAAGTTTTTTAACTGACTTCGAAAAAAAGAGGTTTTCAATTCGACCCCGTATGTATTTTTTAAATATATATCCAAGTATAACTTTTTAGCAGGCGCACCGATTTCAACGATTCTCTTATATTTTTTAGAGAAATTTCCTCTAGTGGTCTCGTTTTAAGTTTCTTTCAAATAACTTAATTGTAAGCTCAAAAAAAAAATCCTAAAATATAAAAAAATACATTGTCAACACAGAAGACTTGTAGATTTTTTTTTTAGCATTGTTTAGCATTGCTTTGTTATAGCGTAGTGATAATTTGAAGCCCGATGTAATTCCGATACTCAAATTATTCTCATCATAAGAAACTTCATAAAAAAAATATTGATTGCAGGTATTATCGAAGCCAAATAATTTCGTGTGCGTAAATTTAACCACTGCTGTGGGTATAAAGTTTTGTTACATATTGTACAAGTACAATACATCCGCAAACATATTCATTTTTGATCTAAAAATGTATTTATCGATAAAAATACCTTCGGTTAAAAGCCATTGGTTTGCAAGTGACCATTTATTTCGTCCGGTGATTCGTTTTGTAACCTCTGGCAGTTACTGTTCCATTTAGCGGTCAGCCGGCGCGAATACTTTTCTAAGGACTCGCTTGATAATCTCTCTTACCCACCTCGGTGGCGTAGTTGGCTAACACTCTAGTCGTGTTAAACCCGACTGCTCAGGATGGAGAGATCGAGGTTCTAATCTCGGTCGGGTGAACCGGGGTGGTTTTTCCTAAATGTTTTTACACTCTCCATCCACGAAAATTCGGGTTCACTTCTTTTAATTCAACCTTCCCAATTCCTAACTCATTAGCGTAATTAGTACTTAAGCGTATAACCCGAAAGGTTAGTAAGACGCGGAGTAAATAAAAAATAAAATAAAAAATTATCTCTCATGTATTAATCTGAGGCGATGAGAAAGTTGATAGGCAGTCTCAAATGATAGACGCTCGTGAATCAATGAGAGGCGCTGTGATAAATGCTTGGCGGTATCCTTTGATATACGCCCGTGTATCAAATTGAGACGATCTTCTTTTTCTTGCGTCATCTCTCTATCTAACCTAGAATTAACAAATGCTCTTGTAGACCTCGTTTTTCTCGGGGTAAAATGCACGCGCAGTGTGTTTGTAGGCCTACTTATATTTTTAAAATAAAACTAAATAATTTAAAATAATTGTGTTTTAACAAAATAAAGAAGTTACTTTAAAACACTAAAATTTATAAAATAATACTTTTTTCTAATCTTATCTAAGCTTTCACTCTATGAAGTCAGTGCCAAATTAATAACTAAAACCAACAACTACCTTCAACTTACTAACTAGCTCGAACAATTGTTGAAATAAATAAAAGGCTCAAACAGAAACATAACAATTAACAACGGGTACACGATTATTCCTCGTGTTGACAAGATTCTTCATGAGTAAAAAACTCACCGTTGATAGTTTCGTTTTGAAGTCCCTGAAAAAAAATAACTAGGCCATTATTCAAGCTTGTGTACTATAATTTGTAAGTTGTAGTTAGTGGTTTGCTCTAGTTATTAATTTGGCGCATACTTCAAAAAGTGAACATTTAAAGTAGAACAGAAAAAGTACTATTTATTTTTGATTGTTAGTGCCATTTTTGTTTTGTTCTTACTAGCTCTTTTTTTAGACTATTATCACTCGTATAGTTGATTAAAATTATTTTTTATAAGATTGCCATATTGTTATTTACTATAAAATTATTTTAAAATTAAAATAATTATTAGTTAAAATTATTAAATTTATACTTGAAGTAGTATAACAGAAACCAATAACCTCTCTACCCTCCATGGCAATAAGATCTATATCCGCCATTGTTAGCAATCCTACCACAGCAAAGCTGTTTAGCTTCATATACGTTGTCAGTAATACGTTTCTCTAGTCTTAATTATAAAACAACGGAATTTAGGACTTATTTGGCACATGGTAAAAGGCGTAGTTCCTAAAATAATACTTATATGGCAGTGGAATGTAGGTAAGGGCTCAAATTTTGGCTTGGTGTTTATTTAATAAATGGTTTACCACTCTCCCTCCACGCAAATGCGGCTATATCTCCCGTACTTTGCTTATTTTTTCACCGCATCTTAGTACCCGTTACTATTATACGTATATATTAATTATGCTAATCAAATAGTTCTGAAAGAAGTGGAATTTTAGAGGATGTGTACACATATTTGCGTAGAGGTAGAGAGGAAAAACACCCTCACTACATATAACCGGGATTTAAAACCCGATATCTCCATCATCAGCAATCGAATCTAATATGAGAGTGACGCGTTAGACCAATCGATCACCGATGTAGGTATCTTGAAATATTCAACATTTCTAGACAATATCTGCCAATAATGGATGGACCAGATTAGGTTCATTAAAAGAAGGCGAATAATATTATGACATCCATTTAATCCCAAACTATAATTGATCTTGGAGAATCTCAATTTAAATATATACTCCTGAAAACTGATAAAATGACTTCTTCAATATATAGGTCAAATTTATTAAATCTAAAAAAAAAATAGATAAATTTAATAACTGAATTAATAAAAGTATCCGCTTCTTAGACCAAAATTTTGATGGAATCTCAAAGCTACAAAAAGCTATTTTTAAAAAAAAAGCATTTAAAATTATTAGTTTAAAGCTATACTACCTTATGATAATTAAATTTTTGAATTCTCACCTAATTGTTAAAAATCTTGAATTTAATTTTGAATTGAAATATTATTAAAATATTATGAGTAAATATGATCATTCAAAATCAATTCAATTGATGCTGCGCTCTACACAGACCTTAAACCTATTGTATTGGTAAAGCGCCGGTGGCTCAGTAACAAATATGTTGAAAAGAATGAATAATTATGTTTATCTAGCAGCGTGTCTTACTACCGGTACGGGTTTGTACGCAAATGTACTAATTATGCTAATTTAACAGGAGGATGAGGATTGAACTTAGATGAGGAGTACCCGTATATGCGGGCATGAATATATATATATTTGAAAAATATTTTGAAAAAACCAGCCTGCGTACATCCGACTAGATTCGAGCCCTGAACTCTTGTCATCGGAAGGCCAGTCTATTGCAAGAGTGACGCCTGGATTAGGCCATTAGACCACTGTTAATAAATATATTGTATTTTAATTCAATTAATATTTCCTAATTGAATAATAATTAATTTAAATATTTGAATATGTGGTCGTATCGTCTATGACGTATCTCTCGCTATTAATAGGAATTTCAACGAATGGGAATTGGGTTTAGAATCCCGGTCCAGTGTAGTGAATGGTGTTTTATCCCAAATTGATCGCTAATCTCCCTACAAGCAAACATGGGTACGTTTTCTTTTAATTTTACCCTCTCAATTCCTAACCCATTAGTGTAAATAGGTATATAGCCCGAACGGGTAGTAAGATAC
>CABFOV010005876.1:27123-39082 GCA_902141375.1 Timema poppense
TTAAAGAAAAAAAAAAAAGAAAAAAAAATGGTATTGTATGGACGGATGCAGGTGAGTTGCGGCCGCACGAGTTGTTTACCTCTACAGTTGAATTGCGGCCCGGGAAGGTGACCTAACCTAACCTTCAAATTTTTGACAAAACCATTGCCCGACAAGAATCGAGGAAATTTGGATATCACGAGGGATGTCACCATGAGATGATGATAGTTTATATTTGAAATATGAGACATCACGATAGAAAGAACACTGCTAATTAGGTGGACGCAACTCATTCCTCTCTCTCACATAAGTGGGCCGCAACTCATACATGTCTTTCAAAAATCCGGGCAACAACTCGTACACGATTTCAATATTAGGCCACAACTCGGCTACAAAGCGTCCAGAGGATGGCCATTTAAATGTCGAGGTCAGCAATTTAGGAATCTGGTTTTGTTGATGAATATATAGAATTGTATCTCTCTGTAGGGTTTTCAGAACACAAAGAGTGTAGTGCAAGATCGTATCAAGTACACCTTAATGCAAAGGTGTGCTATGTACATCTTGAAAACCATTAATGTTTTAATTTCTCTTTTTGGTAAGATACCAGCATAAAGCAAGCAGCTGCACTCCAGATGGATTTTTTTTTTAATATTGCTAAACACTCAAATAAAAAAAATGTCATGAATTCTCTATTTAATCTTTCTTTAGGAACATTCAATTGAATCATTATATATATTTGGAAGAAGGTACAGAAAAGTTGGAATGAAACATATAAAAGGAAAGAACACAATATGACTTTTACAATGAAAAGAAGAACACAGTTCACACTTTACATTGCTGCCACTGGACAAAGAGGTAAGATGGAAGTTTCATGAAAAACTCACTCAAGATGGACTCGAATCAAAAAACTTACAGTACACAGATCCATACATAGAGTAAAATACAATTATTATTAAAATTATATTTTTATTAAAATTATTTAATTTTGTATGGTGTTATGGCAATGTTAAAAAAAATAGGAAGAAACAGCTTTTACAATTAATCTAAGAAGATGGTCAAAACACTAATATACTCGGTTGCAACCTTTGATAAAATCGCCATACTGGTGTTATCATTTACAGCGTTGCCATTTGTTAGGATGCTCTGCTGTTTTTCAATTACAAAGAATCTCACAACGTTGGGTTGTCAATGCTGCTAACACTTTTTTAATATAACTTCCTCTCTTTCAATCTACTAAATGTGAACAAGGAGAATTAGCAACAGCAGAGAAGAGACCTGCAGTTCCTTCAGAAGTTATCGCCGAGTATAATCAATCACCCTTACTGTGGGAGGGTGAGTTACGGTAACAAAATGAGTTTTGTTGTTGTTGTAAATTTTGTTAAACGACCTATATCTTCATTACAAAAGAGGATAGCACCAATGTAAAAGCTACAGATACTTGAAACAAAACCACTTTGAGAGACCACAAATGCCATAATTCATGAACAATGGCCGCAGACTCACCCTCAGTATCTGTTTGGCGAGATCATTTCTACATGTTGACATCTTAGCCTCGACGTAATAGTTACTGTCAGTGTAAGTAACATCCGGGGCGAGTAGCAATAGTTCCAAGGAGCTCTCGGACCTGTTGAGTGGTGCCACCATGATAGAGAAATATTTCGTCTCTCCGGGCATTCCTAGAATGTTTGTCCCTGTCACGTTGACCTTGTACTCGATGTCTGGCATCATCTACATATGGTAAAACAGAAGGAAAAAACACATTTTAAGAGTCTATCTTCAAGACTAATTAATCAGAAAAATTAGAAATCGAGATCAGGCAGAAAGTATGGGTTTCTGCAGTCTTCATTTTATAGCAGGAAAATGAGAAACCACTCAGGGAAAAAAACATCCTCAGTAGATCTGGCCGGGATTCGAACCCCAATCTCTCCATTAACAGCAGGCCAGTGCAGCAAAAAAGTGATACCTTGGACGATTTGGCCGTTGAACCGGGTAACCAGTATATTATAAACAAGGTACCACTTAAAGCTGAAATCACATTAAAATGCGTCTTTATACAAAAAATGTGAAATTATTTTTATTTCATTTTAAAATATTGTTTATTATTTTTTTTTTAATATGGTAATGTCGTGCGTGACCCTATACCACCTACCCCGTTCTGTCAAGATAGCTTGAGGGAGGGGGTAAGGTTGCAGACAAGGTAATTGTGTGAGTTCAAAATAATATGCAGATTTGTGAATCGTGGTTTAGCAGTACATAAATACTAAAAGATGATACAAAATGTGACGTTGGTCATAAGATAAAGAAAAATAATAATGGACACCCGTGCTTGTGGAAGAACGGGCTTATCTTGTGAATACTCAGACCGACCAAGTTGACTGTTACTACGCGGTGCCTCCGCAGAACTCAATCTCGGGCTGGTCTCCGATGATACCCTCTTTAAGTGCCAGTACTATCGATGACTCGAAGATGTATTCTGAATCGGTAAGGCGTCGGGCAGCGTTACCTCCCGCGAGATAGATGAAATTGTTGCGACTTTCTCGTTTCCAAAAAGAAAAGGTCTTTTATACTACGATATGGCCCCTTTTCGGGTTCACTAGTGTAAAAATTGTTATGAATTGTCAGTACTCTACTGCAACCTCTCGAGTATGTTACTTCATACATATTATTAATAATTATTATTATCATTATTATTATTATTATTATTATTATTATTATTAGCACCGCGTCTTTCTACCCGTTCGGGTTGTACGCACTTATGCTAATGTGTAATGGTAGGGTGATTTGTGAGATGAAATGGAGGACCTACAGTTTAACGTGGGATCCGAACCACGGTGGAGACCTGGTATTCCCCACATTCACAAGTATTGTGATTAATACACATCTTGTCAGAGGTTAAGGAAGGGTTTGGCAATCAGCTAAATCTGTGCCGGGACCGAGGATTGAACCCCGGACCCCCAGCACAGACGTCTGACACCTCACCCCTAGACCACCAAGTCACCTTCATACATATTAAGCCAGCAATTATAGCACGTGCATTCAATCGAGTTATGTAAGTGTATACAGCTTTCTACAACTTAAACAACACACAATACAAATATTTAAATACTGCTCGATGGTTATGACAGTAGGAAAGTTTCAATGGAATCAATCAATGGCGTAGCCAGGGGGGGTTTGAGGGGTTCAAACCCCCCACGAAATCTTAAGAACAAAATATATATGAATTTATTTATGGTTTAAACAATATCAAAATTAAGATACAAATACAAATTATGGGGCTGTGTTACCATAAAAAGTACTTCAGAGAGCTTCTGGAGGTGTTAAATATTAAGGAATTTTCCTAGCTCTCGGCATTTTGGGGGTGATTTTACCATAAAAAAAAACACTTCACAGAGCTTCAAAAAGTGTTTAATATTCCGAATTTTCCAAGCATTCGGCAGCTAGAGGTTTATTTTACCATGAAAAAACACCACTTCAGAGAACTTCTAGAACTGTTTATCATTTATAAATTTGTCTAGCTTCCAGCAATTGGAGGGGGGGGGGAGGTTGCCCAACAACCCGCCATCCCCCCTGAAATTATTGGCTGGCTACGGTCTTGTAATTAATTCCTTTGTTTTCTAATTAAGACTCCAAATCAATGTGATGCCTGGTTTGAGCTGTTTTTACCTCCCTAAGCTAGACAATATCCGTGGGGTGAGACGGACGTACTCCTGATCTCTCCTTCTCACCACCGGAGCGGTATGGGAACCTACCATGGTGACGTTGATAGGTATCTGGTTGCTGGCCAGAACTCTGCCCGACCTCTTCATATCGGCCTGAAGACCTCTGACACTCCGCCACACGAGGAGGTTGTCTCTTTGAGAGCGCCGCTTCGGGGCGGCGTCAGTCAGGGAGAAGAAGATTGACCAATCAAACTTGAGCTTCTCGCTACTCGTGGTCAATATCCTGGTAAAAAAAAACTGTCAGTAGTGTCTAGAATTCAACAGTGATGGGACTAAGTTTATAGGAGGGTATCAGCATTTGTGTGAGAGGATCTCTTAAGTGGCTGCGTGGTCCAACGTGTTAATCTCGAGTTGGACTAAACTGCCAAAGACGGGGAGGTCGGGGTTCGATCCCGATCAAGTGCGCAGAGGGTGTTTTTTCTTCTAAATGGTTTTCCATTCTCCCTCAACGCAAATGCGGGTGCACTTCCTCTATATTAAGCTTTCCTAATACCCACCTCATTTGAGTAATTAATATATAGAAGTATAACCTAAACAGGTAGTAAGACCTAGTGCTAAAACAAAAATTATAAAAAACTATTTCAGTGCATCTGGACGAGATTTGTACTTTCAACCTTTCTGTTCCCAGCGAACCAGATAAAAAGAGATGGGCGTGTTTGTCTTCACATTTGCGTGGTAATAATAATAATAATAATAAATGTTAGCACTCATGACTCGGCTGTAGTTTGTTGTTTGTACCTGACAGTAGGTAGTGTGACATTGGACGTTGGTAGCACTGGCGTTATTCCCGCTCTTCCAAGAGCCGTCCCTTCCAAACCAGTGGGGCAAACAAACTGCGGTGCTACGATGTGGTAGCTCGGTGGTGCTATCTATCGACATTGATCAAAACTATCATTGCAGTACACGTGTATAAAATAAAAATAAAATCTCAACATTTGAAACATGTGAAGTACCTAGTTAAAAATCTAACTTTAGGACAGATTATTTTCTTATGCCAAACAAACTCGCTACGTTTACTTTTTTCTTTTACATCCATCAGTGATTCTAGCTTCTGGTCTTTATTCAAGCCATATTATGTTCCGTTACCGGCTTGGCTAGACCTGTCGTGGCTTCATATACCTTATAATCTAACTTAGGACTAGGACAGACCCAACATCCAGTCGCCGGTCGTTAATTTATCACTATGAAACAGTAAACTTACATTTCACCAATGGTGCATTTTTAGACCATGCCGGGAATCAAACCCGGGACCCTTAGCTCAGTAGACACACACGCTACCGACTGGACTAAGGTGTCGGATTGTAACCTATACAGTACTATTTAAAAGTGTATTATTATTTTTATCTATTGAGAAACTTTTATAAATTACTTTTTAAATCTTTCTTTGATCATTCGTAGATATTTTTGATATGATTCCGGATCTTCAATCTCAAGTACTTAAGCCACTGTTTTTAAAGAAACTTCACGGGCCGCAGACATAGGCGTCGCGGGCTGCCAGTTGAAAACCAACCCCTACTCAAATTGACCACCAGAAGCAACTGAAGATTGCTGATATCATTTATAAAATATAACTAACTCTCAGTGGCGTATTCTGAGAAAAACTAATAGGTATGCTGTACTCTAAAAGTTGCAACGGAGATTTGGAGGCCGAGGACCCTCAACCACCGCTGTCCAAGAACGTCAAGGGATTATTTCAAGGGATATATTTGAAGATGTGTGCCTATCTATAGAACAGTGCTTCTCGAACATTTATTATTTCCCGTTAACTCTTCCACTCCCATATATTTTCTTCTTTTATCTATCCATAATGATGATTACCAACCACTCAAAATGTAATAAAAGTAACTCCATGGTGTCAGCCCACATTCAGGCTATACCTATCGAGTGGCTACCAAACTGTTTGGCGAATTAGTGCCAACTCTTGCGGATAGAGGGTGTCATGGGGTCAGCACTACGACGACTCCAGCCATTAATCCTGGATTTCTATACCGGAGCCACTACTACTTTATTCGAGTAGCTCCTTATTTATCCTCTCCAGGCTGAATCTAGCCCGTTCCAGATCCACTGCCTCCCAGATAATCTGGACGCGCCGGGAATCAAACCCGGGACCTCTGGGTCCGAAACCAGAATCTATGACCACTAGACCCCATAGGTGGTTCTCCAATTGTAATGATATCTACATGGTTACAAATTTAAGTTGATATTAATGTCAGGGCTAAGAGTGGTATGGGCACATTTCTGAATGCATAAGAGAGACAGATCCTATTCAATTAGCCCAGTGTAATTAAAAGTACACAGTTAGCAATACTCAAAGCAAACAATCACAATAAGAGTAAAATGAAGTGGTATATCGATCAAGGTGACCTGGTGGTCTAGGGGGTAAGGTGTCAGACTTATGTGCTGGCGGCCGGGTTCAATCCTCGGTCCCGGCACAGATTTATATGATTACCAAACCCTTCCTTCACCTCAAGACGTGTATTAATCACAACTTGTGAATGTGTGGAATTCCAGGCCTCCACCGTGGTTCGGATTCCACGTTAAACTGTAGGTCCTCCATTTCATCTCACAATCACCCTACCATTACACATTAGCGTAAGTGCGTACAACCCGAACGGGTAGTAAGACGCGGTGCTAATAATAATATATCGATCAAGCGTCCATAATATCTTGGAGAGAGGGAATCAGGTGGATTGTCCAACTCACGTTGCAATTAAAACTATTTTATAAAGCCTAACTTATCTCACACAATGCTGCTTGGAAACAAACGAGTCTCCCAACTTGATAATTTATGCTTCAGAAGATATTTAGATGCATAAACTCTGACTAACATAGGGGGGATTATTTCGTACTAATAATACTCTATCGCTACGTCATTGGTTTATTGCTAAGATATTCACAAATATCTTTTGCTGTAAGCAGTGGTGCACCCAAGGGGGAAGAGGGGCAAACAGGGTATTTTACCGCCTTCCCCTCTTTCCCCAACACCACTAATATTGTTGATAGAAATTTAAATAATATTAAGTATAACTAACATTGAAGATGTGTCGAATATATATGCTACATTTTAAGACCAGGCTTCAGACTTAAGCCTAATATTCAAAAGGTTTACCGTCACACACAAAATTAACAATCGAAAAAAAACATACAAATAATAGCTTCGATAGATGATTGATTCACAGGGAGAACTATAGTTACACTTGAGATAAATGTTAAAGAGAACAGAAGGTAGTGTCAAATGGGGAAATACATCTGATTGGCTGAACGTGTAGCGTCACTCAGTACACAATTATTATTATTAGCACCGCGTCTTACTACCTGTTCGGGTTATACACACTTACGCTAATGTGTAATGGTAGGGTGATTGTGAGATGAAATGGAGGACCTACAGTTTAACGTGGAATCCGAACCACGGTGGAGGCCTGGCATTCCACACATTCACAAGATGTCTTGTCAGAGGTGAAGGAAGGGTTTGGTAATCAGATAAATCTGTGCCGGGACCGAGGATTGAACCCCGGCCGCCAGCCCAGAAGTCTGACACCTTACCCCTAGACCGCCAGGTCACCCACTCAGTACACAAGCCTAGCGCGTTATATACACAAAGCTATATGAAAGAAAAAATAAATTGTTAAAAATCAGGTCACATTTTGAAACTTTCAATAATAAATAAAACCCGCCTCGGTGGCGTAGTTGGCTAACGCGCTCGTCGTGTTGAGCTCGACTGCTGAGGACGGGGAGATCGAGGTTCGAATCTGGGTCAGGTGAACTGGGGGTGGGTTTTCCTAAATGGTTTTCCACTCTACCTCCACGCAAATGCGGGTTCACTTCCCCTAATTCAACCTTCCCAATTCCTAATCCATTAGAGTAATTAGTACTTAAAGCGTATAACCCGAACGGGTAGTAAGACGCTGTGATAAATATTATTATTATTATTATTATTATTATTAATAATAATAATAAATAAATAAACCTTTAAAATCAACATCACTGTCAAACTAATGTCGTTACTCTAACTATTTTTTTTAAATGAGTGTTTGGCTGTCTTCGTATTAAAAATATAGCTGTTACATACCGGGTGACGAAAGCCATGACATAACTTCCTCCAAGGTGCCGATACCTTTATGTTCTCTTTACATTGGTTCGGATTAGAGTTTTTATTATGAACTCGCCTTGCTAGTATCGACAGTTACACTCCCCGAGGCCCGAGGGCTTAGCGCGGGGTTAGACTGGGCCCTGTACACTTGGCTGGCATCCGACAGGGTCAGCGAGGTGTCTAGGGTGAGTCGGGGACTGGTTCCTATATCCACCACCAGGTAGTTCGCAACAAAACTGCAGTTAGCATCTGGAAACAATTCAAACACAAGTTTTAAATTAAATTAAATATATAGTTGAAAAATGAAACCTGAGTACTGGAATCGAACCCGGGACCTTTGGTTTAGCTTACCAAAGCTATCCAGGAAATCGTCCACTGCTCAGGTAAATTCTTCACTCGTAGTGTGTGTCTATAACGTATGTTACATGTGGCTTCTAAAGCTATCATTGAATATTCTCTGGAGTCAAATTAGGTACATAGTACCTATTATTACTACTATTATTACTAGCACCGCGTCTTACTACCCGTTTGGGTTATACGCACTTACGCTAATGTGTAATGGTAGGGTGATTGTGAGATGAAATGGAGGACCTACAGTTTAACGTGGGATCCGAACCACGGTGGAGGCCTGACATTCCCCAAATTCACAAGATGTCTTGTCAGAGGTGAAGGAAGGGTTTGGCAATCAGATAAATCTGTGCCGGGATCGAGGATTGAGCCCCGGACTCCCAGAACAGGAGTCTGACACCTTACCCCTATACCGCCAGGTCACCTGATATAATATAAAATAGAAGATTGCGAACCATTGATTTAGAGGAAGGGGGATCGAGTTTCGGGACACCATATCGACTCTTACCTCTCCCTACTTTGTGAACGGTGTCCTCGGTGAATATCACGGAGCAGTCGGCCGGACCCTGCACGTTACAGTCGAACACGACGTGGATCTGTCTCAGATCCTGGGAGAACTCGGCGGTCACGATCTTGGGAGCGTCCGCGGTCACCGTCACTTCGCCGGGTTTGCCGACGTCTTCCCTGGAATAGCGTCAGAGAACGGTGGGGGGGATTAGGATTTCATGAATATAAGGACGCTTGATCCAGTGGCGTGGCGTGTGTCCAGGTTAGGCAGAGCTTGTTAAAAATGTATCTGTTTTAATATGTTCTCACTCATTCACTCCCCATTTAACCAATAATACACACAGTAGCCCCGTAGCTTCTTTGGTGCTGACTGACAGCTCACAGCTGACTTCTGACAGTCAACATTTAGGTATGTACCTAAAAGTGACAGCTGCTAAACACATGTTTTTTGCAGATCATATTGTTCGGCGTAGGGATACATAATTTGGTCTGGTAACTTTTCAAAACCGTCAGAAGTCAGCTGTGAGATGTCAGTCAGCCCCAAAGAAGCCATGGGGCTACTGTACACAGTACGATACTTTATTATGTAAACGGCACATCGGCTAAAAAGCAAGAACCAGAATTGAAAATAGAGCGTCAAATGGATTAGATTATACATTCAGTAGAGATTTTTTTTATTGTGCACAGTCAACTAAAACGTGTTTAGAGAATACGTAGGAAGTTTTGGAGAGAGAGAAAATTCACTTACGTTAGTTTAAAAAAAAATTGTTTAATGTTGTTTGCTTCATCTGATAATCGCAACGTTAGGGTATTTTATTTATAAATAACACTGTTCTTTGAGAGGCTAGCCCTAACAGGTTATCAAGGCGTGGGGGACACAAAAAAAAACACGGTTTCAGGTTTTCCTTATTTTGTTATATAAAAAAACAACCAATAATTGATCATTTATATTCCATTCACGGTAGGAATTGCTCTCTGAAAGGTCTTTTTTCCTACCAATATCTTACTATATAGTAGATTTATGGTAGGGAAAAAGGCCTTTCAGAAGTCAATTCCTACGGTGAATGGAATATATTTGGAGAAGTGTTTCACCCCTCCCCCNCTATACTGACCTGTCGATAGCAGCCTCCTCGGTGTAAGCCACCCCGAACATAGTGACCTGGGCCCTGTTGACAGTACTCTCAGAGCACGTGACCTCCCCGTCCATCACCTTCACAGGTTGTATCACCCGAGCCACTGAACTACTGTTCTCCCTCATGTAGCAGTAGAGTTCGGTGTCTGAGCGGATCTTGGGTACGGTCAGCACCGCCTGGAGGGGATGGAGTAAACTTTGAATATTAGACGTGTACTTTCCAAACAGGCTGTTCATATTAATACGCACGTCCAATACCGTGCAATGAAGCTAAATATTATTAGGATAAAACACTATAATATATAATATTTAGCATCACGTCTTACTACCCGCTCGGGTTATACTCTTTAAGTACTAATTACGCTAACGGATTAGGAATTGGTAAGGTTGAATTAGAGGAAATTAACCCGCATTTGCGTGGAGGGAGAGTGAAAAACAATTTAGAAAAAAACCACCCTCAGTTCACCCGACCGAGATTCGAACCTCGATCTACCCGTCCTCAGCAGTCGAGCTTCAACACGACTAGCGCGTTAGCCGACTACGCCACCGAGGCGGGATGATAAAAGAAAAAAAAACCTAGAAATCTTGACATAACCGTCTATTTTCATTTGAAATTTTTGCTCAAGGGGTAAGAATAAGGAAGACAGAAATTAAGAGTAAATGTAGCTGAATTTGCTTGTTGAGTGTGGGTTAAACCATTTTGGGAAAAAAAAACATCCTCAGTACACCCGACGCAGACTCGAACCTCGATCTCCCCTTCAACGGCGGTATGGTCTAATACGATATCAGCGCCTCAGACCATTCGGCCACCAAAGCGGGTGAGTGGAAAGACGTTTATGTGAAAAAACAACAACAAAAAAACAACACTTTTGGTACACCCGACCGAGATTCGAACTATGATCTCTCGACAATTAACGTGACGCATTTATACGACTGATACGAGTGGTCGTTCCATTCAAATCTTTGGAAATAGTTTACGTCTAGAATTAACATTATTACTATTACTATTATTATTACTATTATTATTATTATTATTATTATTATTATTATTATTATTATTATTATTATTATTATTATTAGCACCGCGTACTTACTACCCGTTCGGGTTATACGCACTTACGCTAACGTGTAATGGTAGAGTGATTGTAAGATAAATAGAACCAAAAGAAAGTTTTCCTGGGAAAATTCACCGTCTCTAGAAAGGGCGGAGGAAATTTTAAAAAAACGTACCTTATCGAAACTTAAAGAGAGTTAACCAGCCCCGTGGTTTATTGGTCAGTGCACCTGACTATAAGCCTAGGGGATACCGGGTACAATTCTCGGCTGGTACCTTGGGTATTTTTTTCCAGAAAGGGGAATCACCCCAAAGTAGTGATGGGCAATATCGAGTAATTCTAATTATCGAGTAGTTTTTAGCGAATCATCTACTCGAATCGTCCCGTGGCAATCTGTAGGACAATATTACTCGGGAGTCTTGCAATGGGATTCGATACTAATAATATGTCCATAATTTCTTCCTTTAGTAGTCAATCGACATTGACAGTGACCTTCCCCACCCCTTTACCCTTATTTTCAGGGTTATCGTTTAATGTATAGTCAATAATATGAAAGTTTGCGTTTTAAGAAGTGTCTCACAAACCAAAACATAAGTTTTGTGCTCTTTTTAATAAAATAAACTTTTCTTTATAAATTCATGTACAAAGAAATTGATAATAATTGTACCTTTTAAAAAGTGAAAACAGTTTTAGTATTTTTTCTATTCTGTAACTCAGTAAGGATAAATTATAATCAATATAATAATTAAGATATAATATTACTAGTTTCGTCCATGCGATTGTAGAAATAATACTGCCGAAGTGTCGAGTAAAAAAACCGAGTAGCTTTCATCGAGTACTTTTAAAAAGAATCGTAAATGTGATGCCCTTAGTTAGCATGCTTTTCGATTGTGTACCTTACATCTGCGAGTATTTTGTATTGAAAATGCACGTGCAACCTTTAAACCATAAAGGGTCATTTTGGCGTAGCAGCAGAAACTGTTGGTGAAAAATTAGCTCTAAGGGACAATGCCTTTTAAATGGAAATATCATGGTATTTCACTATCACCCTCATACTCACTATCACCCTCATACTCACTATCACCCTCATACTCACTATTTCCCTCATACTCACTATCACCCTCATACT
>CABFOV010005877.1:0-30728 GCA_902141375.1 Timema poppense
AGCATCACAGCTCCGTGGGGAACAAGAACAACCACGTCACAGCTCTGTGGGGAACAAGAACAACCAACGTCACAGCTCTGTGGGGAACAAGAACAACCAACGTCACAGCTCCGTGGGGAACAAGAACAACCAATATCACAACTCCGTGGGGAACAAGAACAACCAATATCACAGCTGCGTGGGGAACAAGGACAACCAACATCACAACTCCGTGGGTAACAAGAACAACCACGTCACAGCTCCGTGGGGAACAAGAACAACCAACGTCACAGCTCCGTGGGGAACAAGGGTAGCGTCAGCGATAGTTGCACTAACTTAGTTAGGTTTAGTTTTATTCTCAGATACATTTTCCTGAAAACAAGAACATCACAAATAGTGTTAATACAGTGACTATTAGTGCACTAAAAACAGCTTCGTACTGAAAGCACACAGGCCGAATTAGTGTACCTGCTTTGGAGTGTATCAGAAGCACACAAGGTAGGTGCATCAAAAGACCACCATTGTGTGTAGTCTCCGTGTTTCATATGGCAACACCGCTTGTTGGTTCGTTAACGAACACATCTCTATTTCAATTTGAGTTGCCTTGTGACTCAAGGCCGTAGCCAGGGGGAGGAAGATTTGGGGGTTCAAACCCCCCGCGAAATTTTATCAACAAATTATATGAGGCTTTATTTATGGTTCAAACAGTATCAAAATTAAGATACAAATACAAATTAGAGGGCTGTGTTACCATAAAAAGCACTTCAGAGAGATTCTAGAGATGTTAAATATTTAGAAATTTTCCTGGCCTTCGGCATTTTAGGGGTTATTTTACCATAAAAAAACACTTCACAGAGCTTCAAAAAGTGTTTAGTATTTAGAAATTTTCCTGGCCTTCGGCAGCTAGGGGTTATTTTACCATGAAAAAAGAAGACTTCAGAGAGCGTCTAGAACAGTTTATCATTTAGAATTTTTTCTAGCTTCCTGCAATTGGGGAATGTGCCCACCAAACCCCTCCTGAAATTATTGGCTAGCTACGGCCTTGTTGTGACTGCATCCCTCCCTAACACTGGGTATACTAAGTCCACGTTCTCTATCCTAAGCCTATTTGATTCGAATATTTTTAATATTCTAGAAGTTGGATCGACGTTTAGATATATATCGTTGGTTGATTTGTGCTTAAAAATATTAAATTTTGGTTATTTATACAACTTAATGCACTAAAAATACTTGTTTCACATTTCCGACTGCTAAGATCAGCAGGGCTATTTTTATATTTACTAGAAGTGATACGTATGGCACCTGTGTTTAGGTAGGCTATCGGCAACTTATACTAATCTAACTAAAAAATAATAATGTATTTAGGACGAGGAAAGTTTCTAAAAGTAAGTGCACTGGTATTTTTTTGGAACTATTAAAAATCACTCAGTAAAACAGTTTTCAGAGATTGTATTTTTACGTGCACTTATAGAAAGCCCTGACTATATCAACACATGACTTATAAAATAACCTAATAATAATACACTAAAACATTCAGTCACCCATTTTCACAACTTGCCCATTTTAAATCTTTGATTTTGACGGAAATGGAACCCGTAACTCCGGGTTAATGTCACGCACGTTCTTCTGACTGTGGTAAGGTTTGACTCAAGCCAGTAAATTCGACCAGGATTCGAACCGCAATCTGATTACTAGAGATGACAAAATCAACAATGTAAATTAGAGTAAAACTCCTTAGAGCGATAGTCCATTCCTGTGTGTAGGTAGTTTCCTCACCAGAAAGTAGTTTATGGTATAATAAATTGTTTGGCACATTACATATATTTTCAAATATTTAACATTGTTTCGTCGATTGTAACAAAATACAGCCTATTGAGCTACGTAAACTTAATAAGTAAATTTGTTTGAATTTACGTGTGAATGTAAAATTGACCAAACGTTGTACGTGTAGCCAAAATAGTATCAATTTTTATTATGTGGATGTGATGAGCTGAAATAAATCTTTATTCTTCAACATTACAACTATCTAACAGTGCTGTGTTATTTAGGACCGGGTGGTATATAATATTATTACGCTAATGTGTAATGGTAGGGTGATTGTGAGATGAAATAGAGTACCTACAGTTTAACGTGGAATCCGAACCACGGTCGAGGCCTAGGGGTGGTATATAAATCAAGCCACGCATTCTGCAATTTCAAAACGCCACCACACATAAATAGAGGGTGCTAATGACACATAGGTTTGGGTTGTTGTTTTTTTTAATAAATTTTTACTATTTTAATAATTTCTTTTACATAATGTAATAAAAAGGAAAAAGTTTCTAACAGAACAACTTTTTCATGTTTTAATTTAAATATTTCAAGAGGCCTAACATGTTTTAATTTTATTTAAACCTCTTGTAAAAGATATCCATTCTAGACTTTGCAGGTGTTGTTTATTACTATTACTACAGAAGGGAGAGTGGAAACCATGTGGGAAAAACCAGCCTCAGTGCACACGACCGGGATTCAAATCCCCGTCACCAGCAATCCAGTCCAATACGAGGGTGGTGCGTTATACCATGAGATCACCGACGCGGGTCAGAAGAAGGCTGTAGCACAATCCTTAGATATTTTAAAAAATTAAGCCGACATTAAGTATAATAAGTCTAATTACCATTAACATTGTAATTTAAGGAACTCGAATAGTAAAGGATATTAAGAGGAATTACACGCGCATATGCTTGGGGAGGGGAGGGGAAACCTCAGGGATAATTCACTTGTAGAACACCACACCCCCCTCCGCCCCCCTTCTCCCTCTATCAGTGTACGTGGCCGAGATTCGAACTCTGGCCTTCCAATCACCGGCAATCCATTCTATTGTGTGGCTGTTGCCCTAGATCATGTGCGGGTGCATCTCCTTTTAAAAAAATCATCCCTACTCTGTCCCTTAGATTAGATAGTTTGCTGAAAACAAGTACTGGATAAATAACTGAACTGTAACATCCACTTTAACATCCATTAAATGTATTAACAGCAGTCCGGCCTATCCTGTAGAAATGTTGACTTTAACCACGCCTAATTACCGTGTGATCCACAGCTCATGCTTTGAGGGAAAGTAGTTAGTCCGGGATCGTTCTCTTTTCACACCTTTGTGAGACATGCACAACTATAGTCGGGCTGCCATGATAAAAACTGGTTCACACAAAACACTATGCTGTGCTAAGGTTTTGTCACATTGGTTTAGTAGTCATTGAAACTTTGTTGTGTCCTTACTTTATAGTATCCTTGTTTTGTAACACATTTTAAACATGTAATACTTGTATTTTATACTTGTCGTCAACTTGTGTTTTAGTTCTGTTGATGATACTATATGAATCTATTTAAATTTTTATATTTGACAATTGGCTGTTCATTAGAAGCAAATTATAATAAATCTTTTTGAATTTTAATGTCACTTAATATATCTATCAATCTTAAAACTGTTTAATTAATTAATTAATTCACAATTTTTCTATGTTTTATTATAGTTTTTTTTTAAAATCATTAACTATAATTATTACTACTCCTTACTTTAAACTACTTTAGAATGTTTTCTAAAATGTTACAGCTTAGCTTAGCTTTCAGTGCATCACATGTCAATCAACTCTGTGATACAGTCAAGAGCGTGCATCACATGTCAATCAACTCTGTGATACAGTCAAGAGCGTGCATCACATGTCAATCAACTCTGTGATACAATCATTTAGAAATCGTAAATTTACACCAACACTATTGCACGTGGATCATTTCTTATTGAATATTAATGGAGATAAATAGTTAATAGAAGACTGAACATTGTTGAAATATTGAATGATATTTGGATGAAAACTGCAATGAAAAGGCCGTTTTTGACAGATTTAGAATGTCTTCCCAGCTAAGCACTGTGCACAATCTTCATTCTCTCATAATAGGGATATACTGTAGTTATTAAAAATAAGCTTTGTCGCTTTGACCCTCATCTTCCCCACGGAAAATGTCTATTAATCATTCAAATATGATTTCACTGCACACATTTCTGGCATATCGTTTTTCGCCTTAACTCCCATACCTCGCGCGAGCCGGGAGCCGAGTTGGGCCTGCTACGATGAACGCTCTGGCACGGCTCTGACAGTTCAAAACATTCGCTAGAGCAACGTAATCTGTAGCTATCACTTTAGGGTGTAGACAAAGGAAGGTAGTTTCAATTGATAACTTTGCTTCCCTCGTCCTCTACAAATGAATTCTGGGCTATTTAATCAAACAGCAACCCCCCCTCCCCTTCCTTTCTGTTCATTATTTGGCTGAAGGAGATGTCGACTGTTGAGGCTCAAATTCTGACCCGAGTGAAAGAATATTTGTCCACTCTTCCTTTGCGCAAATGCGGGTCCACCAATTCTAAACTACATAGACCTTATCCCTACCACATTAGCATGTACATGGGTCTGGACGGGTCTGAAGTGGTGCAAAAATAAAGGTTTTAAAGACGCAATGACACAAAAGCGGCGATCATCGTCGTAAACACAAATCATTAAATTAACTAAAGGATTTAAACAGGTACCGGTAGGAATTCCTGGCTTGGTCGAGGTCTACAAACTAGTTCAAAATATAAGAGAACACATACGAATAAGGTAATCACATTAGTCCTTCCTATTATAGGGGCAAATTAAAAGTAGTAAACTCTTGCACCAGTGTAATAGAGCAGCGGTTCCCAACGTGGGGTACGCGTATCTCTAGAGGTACGTATCAGGATGTTTGGGGATACGCGAAAATGTTTGAATAATGGCGGAAAGAGCTACACGTGCCAGCAGTGTAAGACAAAAGATAATTCAAAAGCTGTTAGATTAATTCAACTATATGGTGAGGGGCGGTTCTGGGTTTCTTCTATGTTTGACCTTGAGAAAAATATTTAAATTTCAAACATAAAATAGTTTTGATAATTATTAATAGATGAATTAAATGTGTTACTTTTTGTCGTAACTTTTGCTTTTTGAATGTAAAAATATTTACACTCTTTATTCGCCTTACTATTACATTGTTTTTTTAATCCCATCATTAGCCCATTTATTTTCAGTTGTAACAAATAAATCAAAAACAACTGCTACATATTTTGCTAAGGGCACAAGTTATGTAAATGGCTGTCAAGGGGTACGCAAGCGGGAAATGTCTGGGAACCGCTGTCGTAGTATGCTCAAGAGAAAATAACTACACCAACGTCCTCCTCTAGTCTTTCATTTCCCCTCCGAGTCTAACATGACACCTCTATCTTAGACACCAAGATACGGAGCCCTGGTCAAGATGGTGGCTGCTCGAACAGCTGTCGAAGTGAGGCTATGTATCAGCGCGGGAATATTTTGAAAAATCTCAAAGAAGGAGAATAAATTGCTTTACAAACTGAACTGCTTATAAAGTATGGTTAAGAACAAGTGGCGTGAGAAAAGACTGAATTATAGTGTGAAGTGAAGATTTGTTACTATTATGGTTTGTTGGGACTGTTATTTAATTTGTAATTATATTTTTATAGGAGCTTCGGTGGGGGTTTCAGAGGAGAGACACTATTGTACAATTATGAGGAAGGTATAATCTATAATTAATGTACCCATTTTTTTTAATCGAAGAAACAAAGAGTGTGAAACTAGTTTGTAAAAATAACACACCCAAGGAAAACACATCCCCATACGACCGGTTGTTATTTATTCCTTGCCCCACCCCAGGTCAATAATCAGATGTGATGACCACTCATCTTGGTCGTAGTTTTATTTCCCTTTATTTGCGGCACATGACCAATCGAACCAACTAGAATAATTTCCCGATCGTAGTAAAGAACAACCAATGTCAGTCCTCGGGCTAGGTCATGCACATTTGTTGGGTTTTGCTTTAGACCAGCAGTTCCCAAACATTTTTAATGGCGTACCACCCCAACAATTTCCGTAATTTAAAATACCACCAAGATAGTGCCGAATATTTACTATTTTGGCACATTTCTAATGGCGCACAGGGATGTAATAACACAGACTGCGTGGTTACACCGACTATCTGACATTTAATCAATGTTTGCATCCCTCCAACCACTGTTTTATTCTGTGGTTTTTTTTTTGTTAGACTTGGTCGTAAGATATGATGAATCTTTTTATCTTTTTTTCGATTTTAACTTGTTTGTTTTGTTTGGTTTTTCACGGCGTACCATCAAAAATAATTGTACGTAATTGGTAACCTCTGCCTTAGACGATTTCCAACCGACCTTTGAGACATTTTACAAAGATTTAAATTTACCAGGGCAAGGAACTCACTCGCACTCACCCGCGTCGGTGGGCACGCGGGCCAAATGTCAGGGCTCATCTGAGTTCAATAATTGTAAAATGGAAGCTCATGTTGCCAAAATGGCAGGGAAATATATTACAATTGAAGTGTGGTGGCTAAATGGGGGAGTGAGGAAGTCACACTACACATATTATTTAGGACAACAACTTTTACATATCAAACCAGAAAATACTTTTTTAGTTTATTTAAAAACGACAAAGTTTTCTCTTAATCATAATCTAAAGTTCATTAGTACGGCTCCATAATTGTCTAGCAGATGGCAGCACTAACTCAATTTTAGTAAAATTCGACTCTCCTCATTTTCCCTCTGTACCGTTTAGCTAAATCTTCCTTCTTGGTCCATTTTATTAACAATGGAAACATAAATTATACGTTAGACCCTAAGGGAGTGTTATTGAAAGCTTTTAATATCTTTTTGAGATTATCTTTATAATTAATAAATTAAATAAGATATATTTATAGACTGTCAAATTTTAGCGACTTTCAATCAATGTTGCTGGTCGAAAGTGGGTTTCTTATAAATATCTGAATATAGTGTGGTTTGCGTGTGACCGAGGCAAGGACTGATCCAGGACCTGTTGTTCAGGGGCGATTGGTTTTCATAGTGCTCCTTCAAGTATAATTTGACAATTCAAACTAACACAGACTTTAATATATCATAATTTTAATAATAATAATATTGCTAGTTTGTAAAATTAATTTTAATTGATAATTATAGTGATAAAATTATGACTTTAAAAACACCATATGACTAACAAATTTGTAAATTTTAATACAAAAAAAACATAAACAAAAAGTTAATGTCCCAATAAAAATAATAAATATATGGTCATGTGGGAGATGGGGTGAGAGAGGTGTTAGTCATTCTTCCTTGACGTGAATGCTGGTACATTTCCTTAGTTCTACTTCCCTCATCCCTCTCCAATTAGCGTACTAACGATGTGACTAATAGCCCGGACAGGTAAGACGCGGTGGAGAGGAAATCAAATGACTCGGAGTTCCCCGTAGGTCTGTCCTCTCGACTGGCGCCGTCTCCGGTTAGAAACTTTAAAAATAATACTTAAAAAATGTCCAGTAAGGATAAATGATGCGTGTAGTACGTGTTGCGTATAAGGAGGAAAACATGATAACTGGGGAAACCACACGTTCACCGGCCACCTCAGTTTTATGCCACCTTCCGTCAGATAATCCGGTCTTACGTGTTTTGGAAGGTTTCCCGCCATTTTTTGCTGCATCAACAGATGCGTCGTTCAGGGTGTGTGTGTGTGTGAAAGAGAGAGAGGGAGACTGGAAGCCTCAGAAGAACTTTCCACGAACCAGGCCACGCAATTGAATTGCTACTGGAGGCATTCTTCGGTCAAAGCGACTTCCGACCAATATACCTTCCTTTCCTTCAGCTGTATCGAAGAAAGGTCAATCACCGAGTCATTGCTGGAGGCACTCTTCCCATATCAACCAATACACCTTCCTCCCCTTACTCTGGTAGAACCGGCTCTATGTCTCGCAGAAAGGTACAGTCGGTGAGTAATTTCTGGAGGCACTCTTCAGCCAAATCGACCACCGACCAAATATGCCTTCCTCTCCTTCCGTTGATGTTGTTAATAAAAGATATTGAGGAGTAGATTTGAACAATAATCACAAAACATGTGAACTGTCACTGGGCTTTGCTACAAACCCTTATAATTTGAGCAATCAAAAAATTGAATATTATTATTATTATTATTATTATTAGCACCGTGTCTTACTACCTGTTCGGGTTATACGCACTTACGCTAATGTGAAGTGATAGGGTGATTGTAAGATGAAATGGAGGACCTACAGTTTAACGTGGGATCCAAACCACGGTGGAGACCTGGCATTCCCCACATTCACAATATGTCTTGTCAGAGGTGAAGGAAGGGTTTGGTAATCAGATAAATCTATGCCGGGACCGAGAATTGAACCTCGGACCCCCAGTACAGAAGTGTGACACCTTACCCCTTGACCATCGTGATATTTATCTTACTTGGTATGACTAGTAACTGTTATAAAGAGTGATATTAAAAGTCAAAATACCATAAAATACTTGTTCTTGAACATTTATCATCATATTTTCTATAGATCAAGGGGCACATTAAATATGTTTCGCTATCATATAGATTGTATAAATATAAAATCCGTTAGTATGGCTCTCAGAGGCACATTTAGCCACTAACGCCTTAGACTGGACTCTTTAGAGTGACCTTAGATTCAGTCGTATCGTCTTTGTTCGCACAGCGAGGATCGTTGCAGGTGTGGCTGCAGGTTGGCGCGATAAAATGTACTTAAAACGCTTTACTTGAAAAGGTTATATAGAATAAGGCTTCACTTGGCCTTCCATTCTAAGGTTTACCCGTCAAAAGCTATCAGCTTTCTATAGGTATTGAGCTGTCTGGGTTTAAATTATGATTAATAAGTTGTTTTTTCAGCGCCGCGCCTTACTACCTGTTCAGATTGTACGACTATATGACTTCCTTACACCCATTACTGTTTCCAGCCTGCGGGCTGCGTCAGTTTTTTTATTCAAGCCATATCTTTTCCACAACCAGCTTGCTAGGCCTGTCCTAGCTTCATATACCTTCTAATATAACTTAAGACTAGGACAGGCACAACATCCAGTCCCCAGCCGTTAATTTAGGACTGTGAAAGGGTAAACCCCATTTCACCGATGATTAATCGTTCGGTCATATCGTGAATCTAACCCAGGACCCTTAACTCAATAGATAGACACGCTACTAACTGAGCTAAGGATGACGATATGAATATAATTTATTAATTACACTAATGGGTTAGTTAGGGGTGAGGGAGGTTAGAATTTAGAGGAAGTGTACTCGCATTTACGCATAGATAGAGTGGAAAACCATTGAGAAAAAAACCTCAATGCACCCGACCGGACTCGAACCCCGATCTCCCTGTCGTCAGCCGTCTAGTTTACTGCGAGAGTGGTGCGCGTTAGACCAGGGATGGCTAATATATGGCACACATGCCACCGGATAGCACACATGCCACCGAATGGCACACGAATAAGATTCGGATGGCACGCTGTTCTAAATATAATTAGCACTAAATGAAACTTTTCCCGAAGTGTTTTTAGGTCAATACAATAATATTTGATATCCTTGTTATTCACATGTCATAATGAACTTTGTGAAGTAAGTCAACGGTTAGGAATAATCTTGTGTGCTATGGAAGACAAATAAAACTATGAACAGAACATAAATATCTTGGCTAGCAAAATACAACACTTTTCAAACTACAATAAAAAGTATTACGTAATATTTTGATTATGACATTTATATATACTTATTGTACTTTTTCTTCCTGAAGGTGTTACTTTCTATGTCTTTACTTTAAGTTAATTACATTAATATTGTCCAAGGCCCTCACTTTGACAGTTTAAAAAAATTACTTATTTTAAATTTAAGCAATATTAAAATATTTACAATTTTATTTGAGCTGTTCAATAAATTTGATAGTAATCAGTAAGTTCTTATTTTTAAATACTCATTTTAAAAAACGTAAATAAGAGATAGCGCACTGGACTAGTTCAAAATTCAGCTAATCCTTCAGCGGATCACTTGTAGGAAAAGTCTTGCCATCCCTGCCTTAGACCATGCGGCCACTGAAGCAGCTATTAATAAGTTTAATTTAAGAATAAAATGGTAATCAATGTTATTTATATTTACGTTTTTTACTTGGAAATGACCGATACACCAATGCATCTCGAGTGAAGTGTCAACATTAATAGCTGTGGGAGGAGGAAAAAATATTCCTTTCTAATAAGCGTCTTAGTATCCTTCCGAGCAATCAAAATATTTACACTAATGAGGTAAGAATTAGCTGAGTAGACCTACATTTGCAAATTGAGAGAGAGTGGAATCATTTATGAAAAACCTCATAATACCCGGCCAAGATTCAAACCCCCGATCTCTGTATCACAGGCAGATCAGGCCAGACAAGACTGACCACCGGCGCCAGGGAAAGTCTAACCATATACTGATTTATTTCCCCTACATATTAACTCGTTTTTATACTTGAACTAGCAGAAGTACACAGCGTTACCCAGTCCATTGCGTGGTTACCCCTGGTAAAGCTTTTATTTGCCTCAAACAAAGAGAAAAAAATCTTTTAATTTTATTTCTTCCAGCCCAGTTTTTAATTTATCTCAAAAAAGTATAATCCAAATTTTATAATTCCGGCTTGGAGATGCACATGTTCCTCCACAATGAATACTAGTTTCAAAATGTCAGACCCCCGAGTGAGGGGGTTATCAATCAATAATCTTGCCAGACAGACAAACGGTATTCATTTTTTTAATATAAGAAGATACATCAATATATTCTCTAGCTAACATAACAATCACATCTTGTTCTCTGACCTGTGTAGTCTCTACTTGGGATGGATAGATCAACAAACATTCTACATCAATATATTCTCTAGCTAACGTAACAATCACATCTTGCCCTCTGCACTGTGCAGTCTCTACTTGGGATGGATAAGTCAACAAACATTCTACATCAATATATTCTCTAGCTAACATAACAATCACATCTTGTTCTCTGCACTGTGCAGTCTCTACTTGGGATGGATAAGTCAACAAACATTCTACATCAATATATTCTCTAGCTAACGTAACAATCACATCTTGCCCTCTGCACTGTGCAGTCTCTACTTGGGATGGATAAGTCAACTATGAAGCTAATTACAATAAACATGATTCTTCCTCCTGATTCATGTTTACTTTATATATTTTCATAGAAGCTATGTACATATATAATAAGTAACATGTATATTTTACGTCACTAATATTGCCATCGTCATACAATAGTTTTAGTTGTTTTGTTTATAAATGAATGCGTGTAGGATGCACTTTAGAACAAATTTATTATAATTATATTCACGCTTGCTTAATTCCACCACACACACCCGCGACTTCTTAGGTAAACAGGTAAACAGGTAAACGTGCTACTGACTCAACTAAGGTCTCTGATGTATCCAACTACGTCACTCCTGAAATAGACGGGGAGGTAGGGGTTCAAGGCCTGACCTGGTGTACTGAGGGTGGTTTTCTACTACCCATCCACGCAAATATGGGTACGTTTAATCTCAATTATAGCTTACTCATCCCCATTAGTGATATTAAATGGTCCAACACCTTAGCTCAGTCGGTAGCGTGACTATCAATTGAGCTTAGGGTTCCGGGATCGAATCCTGGCATGGTCAAAAAAATAATCACTGGTGAAATGTGGGTTTACCTTTTAACAGTAATGAATTAACGGCTGGGGGCTGGATGTTGTGTCTGTTCTAGATATATGTTTATTAATAAGTCGTGTGCGGATATAATCAGTTGGTTCAGAAAGTGCACGTTAAATACTTTAAGTAAATTAATGTAATGATATTAAATGTGGATATCTCGGATGGGTAGTAAGACACGGTTCGCAAAATAAAAAGTGTCTGATGTGAAAGTAGGTCCTATTGCAAACTGTCAATACCACACTAGATAGAGTAGACTGTATTTCTCGAATCCCAATCTCGAGGCCAAATCTTAACTATTATTATTATTTTGAAACTAGAATACAAACTTGAATTCTTGAATCTTTAAAAAATTGTACAATTTTAGTTAAATAGAAAATATTTAGAATTGAATTTACAAAAAAGGTTTTTGATGTCTTGGTAACATTAGCAAATGTTTTATTTTTATGTGTATATGTATTATATCTTAAAAAACAAAGCGAATACTTTTTGGTAAACTAATTATATTAATAAAGGTTTTTTTACCTTTTTTGTGATTTTGTTATACTCTCAATTACATAAGTCTATATAATTCCTTTTACTAATTTCTTAAAATTTTTCTATCAAGTCAAGGTCTTCATAACTGTATTCGAGATAATGTTTTCATTTTTTGAGATTTTTATGAATCAATCTCTCGAATAAAATAGAATTTTGACTGATTTGAGAGAATTCGAGCGTTCCATCTCCATTATATCTAAGTAATTAGGTTTTCATTACTAAACGTTGATGGTGACTAAAATTTTTTAATTTTCAGAAAAATCTAGTTTTTATTTTAACCGTGCAGCTTATTTGTATCGTAAATTGAAATATGCAGTCCTAGTGATAATTATTTTCATTTGGATAACTCAATAGTGTGATAGTGTGATTTAATACATAGCTTGAAATAAAATTATGGAAAAAATCAATTTCATTTAAAAAGTCAAATCAAAGTTTTATTAATTAAATCATTACTTAAACCTATATGACACATTTTCATTGTTATGCCTTTATTTTCTTCATTAAATATGTTTTAAAACTAAATTGTCGTTTTCAAGCTTCGTTTATGAAAATTATTTACTCCCCCTGTAATTTTTCAATAAATTATTTTCCAAGTAAAATACTCCTATGGTTGACCTCCAAGATGTTTTGAACACAGCTAGCTACACTACGCAACATAAACCAAGTCATTGTTGTCGACCTTATCTATGTAGGCCAACCCGTGATGATAATATTACCAGCTGCAATTGTTAATCAGGTCACTCACTCTAATTGGTATTGTACGAGTGGACAGTTGGTTTGGTTTCACTAACCATACTTTGTAAAGTCTTGATTACTAGCTAGTAGCCTAAACATCAAGGTCAAATCCACCACGATGGAGTAATATTGAAATACTCGGCAATCACGCCGTTTGAGTGTCAAGTTCATAACGGATTACTGTACTGCGCTTTGACCGGTCGGTGCAATCGCCAAACTGTAGGTCCCGAGAGAAAAACGTTCCGAGGGTCGCGGAAAACGTCGACAAACCTGGTTAAATTAACATATTTAATATATTACTATCTTTTTTTAGGCAGACGCGTCTTACTACCCGTTGGGTTATACGCCTATGTACTAATTACAGTAATATATTAGGGATTAGTAAGGTGTTAATTTAGATTAAGTGCACCCACATTTGCGTGTAGGGAGAATGGAAAAAATTGGGTAATCACCCCTTAATGATCCCCCCCTGATCTCGCCGTCTTCGGCTGTCAAGTATATCACAAGAGTAGAGCTTTAGACCACCAAAGCGTGTATTATAGAACTATTTAAACTATAAAACACTCCACTCTTTCATATTTGTTTGATTTATTGCAAAAATAAAGGTACTCTGGGATGTTATTTTATCATAGCACTGCGTCTCACTACCTGTTCAGGTTGTATGTATATGCACTAATTACACTAATGAGTTAGAGATGAGTAAGGTTGAATTTAGAGAAAATGTACCCACAATTGCAAGAAGGGAAAGTGGAAAACAATTTTGGAAAAACTACCCTCAGGACACCCGACCAGCCTTCAAACCCAGATACCCCAGTCATGGGCAGTCTAGTCTAACACGAGAATGACACCTTAGACCATGCGTCCACCAAAACAGGTGTCTGGCATGATTGCATGAAGACAATTTTAACAATAATTTATGTGGTTGTATAAGTTAATATATTAGTTTATATTGGTTAAGTGCATTAATAAAGTGTTTAAATTATACATATTTAATTACTACTATTAAGTATAAATGCATGTGTGCATTTTTTTAGCAATAAATATGTTCATTGTTTAAATTTCTCATTTGGATACAAAATTGTTCAAAAAAATATTCACCTATTAACTTAGCCTACTAGCCGGGGTCGATAATAATTATTTAGCCCTATAAAAAGAGGTCACGAATGAAAAAGTTTAAGATCCCATATTCTAATGCTCCCAGAATGTAAACACGACGTATTTTTTTTATCATCGCGTCTTACTCCAGGTTTTACTCAAATGTACTATTTCCTCTAATTTGTTAGGAGTCGAATCTCGGTCCCGGGTGTACTGAAGGTTATTTTACAAAATAGTTTCCAACTCTCTCTCCACTAGAATGCTGGTACACTTACTATAAATATAACCTGCCTAATCCCTAAAATCACTAGCGTAATTATTACATAAGCGTATAACCCAAACGGTTAGTAAGATGCGGTGCTAAAAAAACTGCTTGTGGGCAAAGTGTTCTGTTACTTATTTATTTAAGTTAGTCTATAAGTCGTGTTCAGAGAGAACGTGGTAAATACAAAAACCCGTTATTATACCGTACTTTAAGGTGGGATGGAAGGAGACGCGAGAAAAGACCAATGTTTGTGCAGTTTTTATATAAAAACTTTTTTTTGTTAAAAGGAATCAAATATTTCTCCAGTACAAACATAACGCTTTTTTTTACATGGTTATATCAACAACAGTTGTTGAATATATCTCAAGGGTGTCCTGGAATTTAGGCACACATTTTTATCTTCAATTAAAAAGTGTATCATCTAATGCCACCATACTCATGTCATGACAGATATTTACAACTGTTGAGGTACCCATGTGAAGAAAGTTAAACTTTATGTTTGTATTAAAGCAATATTTTTTTATTTTGGCCAAAAAATAGTGTTGCTATAAAAATTGCAAGAACATTGGTCTTTTCTTGTGTTTCTCACATTCCCACCTTAAGATAATGGGTTGTCGCAATCCACGAATAGTGTATGGGGATAAAGGGGGAGAGGAAGGTGTTGAAAACAATACTAAACTTGCGGGAAAGCAACACTTAACAATTAAGTATATATGAAATACGAATCTTAGGGGATGAATTATTATTATCACGGAGATCAACCACTCAGTCATATTCGAATAAATTGAAAAATAACACCTGGACACGGGAATCGAACTCGGAGCCTTTGGCCTAGCTTACCACTGAGATTTCTAGGGATAATCCTTTCCTCAAGGTCGTTATTCAGTCATATTTAAGGCAGAGTCTATCATGGACGTGTACTCTCAGTAGCCGACGACATCCACACCAAACAGTAAAGTACCAAAAAGTTAAATGTTTTGGTTTTATTCAAATATATACACTCACTTTCTTGCAAAAAATAAGGAGGATTACTTTACAGCACCCCCTGGTACTGGTATATTATTTTAATTCACGTTTAATATCTTATAATTAGCATTGCATTTCATCAACTCATTTCCTAATCAGAAGTAATAGGATGATATTTATGCTCGCAAACAATATAACAAACCCAACAATTTTTAATTTGAGGGGTATAGTTTACTAGTGGTACGCAAGAACAGGGTTGAGGTTTTTTTTTTAGGAATAGTGTAGTATTAAGGCCATATGTAGGAACGAGAACAAGTAAAAAAAGTGCAGGGGGAGTTAGGAGTGAAGTGGCATTGATTCGCTTGATATCGGGCCGTCTGCTTCGCCTCGTGGCTATCGATGTTTTGCCTCACGCCAGTCAATGTTTTGCCTCATGTCTGTCGATTTTTTATCTCGTCCCTATCAATTTTTTTTACCTCTTACCTGTCTTAAAGCTGAAAATTGTCGTACGTAATTTTCGTAAGCATTTTGAAGATGTACACTCTATTTCGTGAATAATAAACGACTCTTGTAACATGCCCCAGTGACGATAAGCAATGCCTATTACGGACAATACATATTGTGCGGGACTGCTAAGCTTGATATGCACACACTTTGTAGCACAATGAAACTTGTTGAGACAATTTGTAGCACAATGAAACTTGTTGAGACACTTTGTAGAACAATGAAACATTGTTAAGACAATTTGTAGCACAATGAAACTTGTTGAGACAATTTGTAGCACAGTGAAACATGATGAGTTCACTTGCCATAATCGAGAAAGTTTTGTGTGTCTATTGCATCTGAATTTGACTCAGTAAGTAGGTCTTTCTCGATATGTAACCAAACGTCCTTTAAAAAATGTATTAAATGTAGTTCCACGTTCTCTCTCCAAGTGAATGTTTGTGCATTTTTAATCGACACAATTTTTTCGTGACTTTTGAGTGATCATGCATTGACTTTTCTTTTGCACCATGTATTATTAACCAACCAGGCTATCCATACTTAAGTACTCGATTTTCATTTTCATTTATTTGAAGTATTTTATGAGCTCTTTCTTAACAGACTTATTATGCCATCATATGATTTATAAACTAACTAACTAACTAACTTAAACCTAAACCAGACACAACATACAGCCCCCGTTCGTTATTTCATTACTGTGAAAGTGGAATCCCACATTTCCGATACGTGTTTCGGCAATGTCAGGAATCGAACCCGGGACCCTTATCTCAGTGGGCAGACATGCAACCGACTAAGCTATGGTGACGGACCTTAAGCACTCTAGTATGGTAGTAATGAGGGTGATATAATTTAGATAAAGTGTACCCGCATTCGCATGAATGGGTGGTGAGAAACGATTTGGAAAACTACCATAAGTACAAAACTAGACTGACGGTTTATACCATTCGAACACCGAAGTGGTCAACTAATAATAAGTTTTTGAATAGTTTTTTAACTCAGAAATAATGTTTTATATATAAACATATTTTGAAAAATATATGTTAGTATTCAGCTATAGGATTATATTTTTTCATATTACTGATTGACATAATTATGCCTTTCCCTTCCTTTAACATAACCGGTCCCCCTTCTGGCATCAAGGTCAGTTGGCGATTCATCACTCTGACCACACCCCACACGGGAAAGGAGAGTATGACAATGAAAGTATTTTCAATAAAAGATCTAATATAAGCGATAAAAGTTATAGGATGATTAAATTAGTTGGAAGCTGTGCAAAAACCACCTGTTCTAACCTCTATTCACAGGAAGCATAACATGTTAACTTTCCTAGAGATGTCTGAAATGTGCCAATAAGCCATGTATCATCGCCACCCCCTCTTTACCCTTCTCTTCTGATAAAAAAACATTCCTCTTTGATCAATCTTTATCTTTCTTCTCACTCCGTGTCTGCTTTGTTTCCGGTTACCTTATTGGTCCGTAGGAGCGCTAGACTCGATGGCGCGAGGACATCTAATATAAACATGGTGCAGTTCAAGTCCGTGGCACAGTCCACGTGTGGCGTCCGTTTCAGACAGTTGACAAGAAGCACGACGCGCGCATGCGCTTTACTATATTATATATATAAACAACTGCCTATTGAGAAGTGGCAACAAAAAGTAGAAATATTATATTAATATAGAACAAAATAATTTATACGTTTACTAATTATATATTTTAAACTTTTGTCTAATAGTTAAATAAAGTAGTAGAGCTAGTGTAAATATCCAATTATTATCTGTTAGTCAAGTCAGCGAGAATGGACGTCAAACTTCAGTTCCAACAAAACGTGATCAACTCAAAGGTGTTCGACAACTCACGATGGACGTACACGGTAAGACAACAATCAGTGTATGTTTTACCATCCACACATCATTTCGAGTAGTTTACAAACTAGAGGATACTCAGATAGAACACGATCCCTCTAATTAACATGAATAATGTATCCATAAATAGCATCACTTTGGTAGGGTAAATTTAATATGGGGGTTTCATATGATTTTATTTATCTCTCCGCGTCTTACCACCCATCTGGGATATGCTCACACTTACACTAATGGGGTGAATATAATTGGAATTTTATGGGATGGGGAAGGTTATATTTATAGGAGGTGTACTAGCAATTGCGTGGAGGGAGAGTGACAAACCATTTTGTAAAAACCACCCTCAGTACACCCGACCGGGATTCGAATCTCGAGCTTCTTTTCATTGGCAGTTTAGTCTATTACGAGAGTGACACCATAGATCATGTGGTCACCGAAGTAGGCCCTTGAGATGATAATAATAATAATAATAATGGTGTATCTGGACTACATCACTCGTAGCCCAGTAGGGAAATAACCAGTAATGTACCGTCGCCCAGTGGACGCCCAAATGTAGTAATCTTACATCCTTTATCTGGAGGCTCTTTCCATGTCTGAGGTGATGGTGATAGTGATTATGAGCGTGTGAACCCAATGAAGATATTAACCTAACTTAAGCCTAATTAACAAAATTTTGGCTACCACGAGAACTATTCCTGTATTGAGAATTATCCCGTAGTACTACCCGGAAATCAAATCCTGGACATCTAAGTGAGCAGCCAGGAGCTCTGACCCTTATACCAAGAGGCCGATTAGTTCCTTGAGATATAAACAAATAAAAATGTATATAAAGAATATAGAGGATGAATCAATTATATAAGTGCCTACAAGGATAAAGGAAGGCCTCTATATGAAATCCTTACCCATTCTCAACTTGTAGATGTTTGGGATAGTACATCGACTTTCTGGTTAAGGATCGGACGCAATAACCACGACCAACTCTTTCGGGTGTTACCAGTTCAAATTTTACCAGTCGAATGGATTTATGTTTGAATACAAATAGCCACTACATGAACAAGGGGCCAAGCCCGTACCACTCTCTTTCAAGAAATATACAACTTTACCTACTCTATGGCATTAGGATCTTGAAAATTCATTGCCACACTTAAAAAAGTACGCCACTTATCCCTTGAGCTAGTTCTATCCAGTACACCTCACTACATCCTATCCTTATCTTGAGATAGTTCTATCCAGTACACCTCATTACAACCTATCACTACCTTGAACTAGCTATATCTAGTCCACCTCATCCCCATATTGAGCTAGTTCTATCCAGTCCACCTCATTACACCCTATCCTTATCTTGAGATAGTTATATCCAGTACACCTCATTACATCCTATCCTTATCTTGAGCTAGTTCTATCCAGTCCACCTCATTACACCCTATCACTATCTTGAGCTAGTTCTATCCAGTCCACCATCATTACACCCTATCCCTATCTTGAGATAGGTCTATCCAGTCCACCTCATTACAACCTATCACTACCTTGAACTTGCTATATCTAGTCCACCTCATCCCCATATTGAGCTAGTTCTATCCAGTCCACCTCATTACACCCTATCCTTATCTTGAGCTAGTTATATCCAGTCCACCTCAATACAACCTAATTCTTTCATGTCCTTTCTAATTTTACTTTCCCATCTATGTTTAGGTCTTCCCACTGGTCTCTTCCCATTGGGTTTTCGACTAAATATTTTGAAGAAGGTTCTATATTCTCCCATTCGCGCTACATTTCCTGCTCACCGTAATCTGCGAAACTTGATTATCCTAATAATGTCTTGTTATGAGTTCAGGGTATGTAATTCATCATTATAAAACCTTCTCCACTTCCCAGATTACTAATCCCTTTGTGGACCAAACATCTTCAAGCACCTTGTTTTCGAACACTAAAATGATTTATTTTTTGTCTGTAAGAGTCCACGTTTCACAACCATAAAGGACAACCGGTAAAATTATGGTTTTGTATATTCTGAGTTTTGCATTCCTGGAAATCATGCGAGATTTCAACAACTTACTGACCGAGTAATAACAAGTATTTCCTGGCTGTATTATTTTCCTAATTCCCAATCTAATATCGTTATTGCTAGTTAAATTTGTTTATAAATGTTTAAACTTATTAACCATGTCAAATGATATGTTGTTTGAAGTCATCTTTAAATGATCGTTCACAGTCTGTGTTCTCTGAGTGATAATTATACTTCTTTAATAGTGTTTAGTAGAATGTGTGTATTTCTTGTTACGGCTTCCTTACTAAGTTAAATCATCTGCGTACCCTGATATTTGAATTGTACCGTTTAATGTCAACCCTTCTCTACTCTGTTGATTACCCTGATAGCAAACACTTAGTCTATGTTAAAGAGTAATGGGGAAAGTGCATTTCCTTGATTCAACCCATTATGTATTTCGAAAGTATCAGTGACAAGTGACATACAACCCGTACCCTGCCACGAGGTTGTCAAATACACCAAAATTAGCTGGAAAAGATTTTGGGTATCCCAAACTTAACTAAAATTTCATACAATTTGTTTCTCTTAACTGAATCATAGACCTTTTAAAAATCTGCCGTGATGTTATATTCACACATTTTTTCTAATATTTGCCGAGTAGTAAAAATCTTATGTTGATATGTTTCGTCGAGATCCACAAAGATGATCCCCAATTATTTCCTCTGCTTATTGAATCAATCTTATTATAATTATGTTATATAAAATTTTATAGCATGTTGCGTAGCTGGCCATTCAAATGAAATTTTTAATTAAGTAAATCAAGCCTAAAATAATGTTCAGTTCTTAAAAGTAGTTAGCGATTACAAAACTTACCAAACATATGATTAATTTACTTTCCATGCTCTCTACAGTGTATTAAAAACCCTAGAATAATGATGGTGTCAAGTAATGTGCGCAATACAAAGGAAGGTCTGTCCTGTCCAAGCCCTTTGCCAAGCTTTCATCTAACTACTCACCTGCTGAATGGCTCTTTCTTTCCGTTTAGTTCCTCCTGCGGAAACTCCTCTGGGCTGGCTTGGCATACACCAACTATTCTTAGTACAGATAAACATGTTATTGTGTCTAGACTTCACCACGCCACGACATCGCAACAGACGGGACTCCTGGTGACGGGGATATCGGGGCTCAATCCCGCTCGAGTGTATTGAGAGTGGTTTTACTTCAATGGCTTTCCACTCTACCTCCATGCAACTGAGTGTACACTTCCTTTAAATTCAACCTTACTCATTCCTAACAAATTATAGTATTTAGTACATATATCGTATAAACCGAAAGGGTAGTAAAACGCAGTGCTATAAAAATAAAAGCCTACGACCGATAAGTACAAATCATCGAAACTTTATCGGCCAAATTTGAATAGGTAATAACTGTACCAAAATTATCTTTAAAAAAATTGAAATAAAGAACAGTATTCATGCATGTTTTTTTGTTGCGCATATTTGTTGTTACAAATCTCAGTTGGTGTGTATATTTATTTATCTACGTTTATCAGGCAACAAAGAGGGTTATTAGCACCTATAGCTTCATAATATAGGTTAAATCTAATAAAATAAATACACCCAAAGGCCCATTCTCGGTCGTAACAACGTGAAGTTGATTGTGGACCTTCATGTGTTACTATCACCAAACTAGGCCTCTGTCAGCTAATAAATCAAGCACAAGTAACGGGAAGTAATTATTATTTAATTTGTTGGGAAAGAAGTGAGCTGGTTAGGCCTAATTGGTAGCATTGAGGAACTTTTTACTCAACTATCACGTCAAACACAGGGTTATTGATGGGTTAATCTAGAGGGTATGCAAGGTTGCATTCAGCAACTGTATAAAACTGCCCCCCGACATACCCGAACAAGATTCGAATCTTGACCGCCCAAACATGTATTTCCGGTCTACTGCAGTATTGGCACCTTAGAATGCGTGATCCCAGGTGCTAGTAGGAACATCAAAAAATTATCACATTACAAGTAACACTATATTTAAAGAATACATGTTTATGATTAGTTAAGTTTGAATAGCTTTTTAAATTTCTCTTGACACATTGAAAAAAAAAGTATTGTGATCGTCAAAAAATTTGAACTCAAGATTTTGATAAATGTCAACGTTTCAAGACCCCCTGAAACCTAAAACGTGGTTTTTTCAATGCCGTCTTTCTGTCTGTCCATCCGTCTGTCTGTACCTCGCGTTTGAACCTAAACTATTTTACCGATCACGCTAAAGCTTAGTATTTGGGGTTTTCATAAGGTCCTCCAGAGGGTTTTTTGGATTTAGATATCTAAACCTAAATTTTTACTAAAAGGCAAAAAGATAAAAAAAAATCGGGTGTAAAATGTATATATGTAATAGGCTCCAGGTAGCGTTTCTCCAACCCAGCTCCTTAAATTACTTAGCAAGTTGACACAGCGGAAAATGTAGAGGAATATCTTCTAAAACTTTCCTTTTGAAATGTTACCTAAAAATATTAGTTCCATAGCCGAGCAAAAATACCTGGACTCGTAGGATAGTCTTTACTTTGTTTTGTGTGCACCGTGTTTTAATATTCAACCGGGGTAGCCACATAATTCATAGGAATGTCCATATTTGCATAGAGGAAGAGCGGTGAACAATTTAAAGAAAATATATCTCAGTACATTTGGCCATAATTTAAACTATGACCTCCTCCTCCTTCTTGGAAAGCTAGACAAAACGAGATTTACGGCGGATTCACACGTTTGCCAAAAAACAAGATAATAGCAGAAACGTGATTACGTGACGCGCACTAAAGCAATAACAAGATTTTCAGCTTCATAGGCTTTGTCTGCTCAACGTGACTTGAAATTGCTTTAGCTTTTCTTCTTATACGCGGTAATATCTGCTTGGGAGATTCAATCGAATTTCAAAACCAACTGACGCAATCAGTGCACATGCACCTACAGAGCTAGATGCTAGCAGACAACTGCATCTACTGTTGGAAAATTATTGGAAATAACTAGTTAAGGGGAAAGCTTGTTTCGTTCTTATTCTGTTTTTTATTTATCTCGTGACATCTCTTATAAATAATTTCATAAGCCCGTTCCCGTTAAATAAAATTTCGAGAAAATTATTGAACTGATTTTGACAAACGAACAGTCATTTAAAGGTTAGGGGTTCAGAATGTCAGCAAAAATACTTTGCCTGAAACTAAAACATAATTTTCCTAACAAATTTTCCATCTTTTCATTTTGTGGGGGCAGTGGCTCATCTGTAAAATATTTTTTTTTTTTACATCATCATGATTTGTGTATAGTTGTTTATCGGTAAATAAATTGTTTTCTTTGATTAAAAATAATAACAACTCAATCTTACTTGAGCCGTTGGTCCAACCAATAGATAAAGAGCTGGGAATGGAGTCGTTTTAAAGTTCGCATCGTAGAAAATATATGTTTTGTTTCAGAATAAATCTGAAACTAAATAATTACCTATGTAAAGTTGGTAGCCTTTGACGAGTAAACTTTTAATTATAAAGTCGAGTTAGGGTTTGTTAACTTATATAGAACTTTAATAATATAGGTAACGCACTAATTAGATGTTACATTTGCTTAAATTGATATGTATAACTTCTTTTAGTCAATTAAATCAAGACACAAATCAAGACTAAATAACATGCAAGATTATTTATTTAGAGATTACATCATGAATTATAAATTCAATTAAAACAATTGTATTTTAAATAAGTACAACAACCCTTCTAAAATATCATTGGTAAGATTTTTACATTAATAATAATATTCTAAGATTATTTAACTAACAGCAAAAAGGGAAAAGTATTCTGTGATGACTAAAATATTTTAAGCGATAACAGGTTATAGGAGGGGCTGATAATCAAATTGACTAGGAGATGAATTGGCAATTTGACTTGATTGTAGTTAATAATACTTTTAAAATGTTAATGACTCCTACTTGAGAAGTCTTATTTTTCATATATGTTCAAAATATTTTTTGTCAAATTTATTTAAAAATTATAAATATTAATAGTTTATGTTAACATTTTTAAGGTATTATTAACTACAATCAAGTCAAATTGCCAATTCATCTCCTAGTCAATTTGCTTATCAGCCCCTCCTATGACCTGTTATTGCTTAAAATATTTTATTCATCACAATACAATTTTTCTTTGTTTATCTGTCGAGTAAATAATTTTAGAATATTATTATTGTAAAAAGCTTACCATTGACCTTTTAGAAGTTCTGTTGTATCTATTTAAAATGCCATCATTGTTTTAATTGACTTCATAATTCACGATAGAATGAGTTCTTTCTCTCAATAAATCATCTTGCTTGTTATTTAGTCTTGATTTTTGTCTTGATTTAATTGACTAAAAGAAGTTATACATATCAATTTAAAAATGTAACATCTAGGTATGTTCCTTATATTATTAATTTCACATAATTCTCCTTATTATAATTATAATGAATATTACCAAAATTAAATAGAACTGTTCCTAGTAAAAAGTTTAGAACACATTTTAGTGCAATAATCTGTAGTCATCGCGGCCGCAACCATCAACTAGTTATATTATACCTTGAAAACATTCATTGCGATATTAATCTTGAAAATCTGCTAAGCCAACAGAAAATAAAATATGTTTCTAGTTTTTGTTGCATAGTTATCATGGGATAGCATGCTAGCGTGTTAATTGCTGCGCTCTTCAATACGATTCTTCTGTCAAATCTCACTGAAAGTCTGAATCAAGCTTTTCGCCTTTTCCCGCGTGTCTACCGTCACGGGTTTGAACTTGTCGTTGTGACATTTGAACTATTGAACACCGAAACAACACCGAGTACGATGAAGGGGACTGATGCAACCGGCATTTAATTCGACAAGATAAACCAACTCGAGTAAACAAAACAATAAAAACACGGGATTTGGTGGAGGATGTCTGACATTGACCAGAGGTTCGTCCTCGCCCAGCTGCGCTCGGGGGGAATCGGACTAAGCTGTTTATAAGAGCTTGTCAAAACAAACAAATGAAACACAATCAAATTGTCTGAATTCTACAACTTTGTGTGTGTGTGTGATTTAACCCATTTTTAACACCATGAAGGCTCGTCCCGTTGGGTCAGTAGTTATAGTGAGCTACAAGACTGGTTATATTTCGTATTAGTTCAACAGATATGCATTAACACATATATGACTACTTTAACAAGAATGTATCAATCCAACACCTAAGCTCAGTCGGTAGAGTGTCTTTCTGCTGAGCTAAGGGTCCCAGGTTCTATTCCTGACACGGCAGAAAAATTTAGTATTTGTGAAATGAGGGCTTCCTCTTTCACAGTGATGAATTAACGGTCGGGGGATGGGTGTTGTGTCTGCTCTAGATTTAAGTTAGTTTATTAGTCTTGTGCTTATATAATCAGTTGGTTCAGTCAGTGCAAATTAAATACATCAAATAAATGAAAATAAAAGACGACACATATATGACCAGTTCAACAAACATTTATCATTACCCATTTGACTACTTTAATAGGCATATATTGACACGTATTTGACTAATACTACATATATTTCTAAACACATATTTGATTAATTCAACAAATATTTATCAACACCAATTTAACTTCTTCAAAAGGTATGTATTGACACCGATTGACTAGCTCAATTGATATTCATTAACACCCATTCAACTAATTCAATACACATTTATCGAAACTCATTTGATTGATTCAAGATAGATTTATCGACTCATTCAACATATTCAACAGACATGCATCGACATTCACTATCGATGATGGCTTCTTAATGTGAGGCCATCATAACTCTTACATCATGTTAACTTAAGAATTGTGATTTTTTAAACTGTAATTGCTTACATCGAGCCGCTTGGTTAAGCAATAATTAGATGTAAACTAATATAAATATTTAAAAAAACTTGCCACTGGTATCTTGGTTCCGAACTTTAGGATCAATGTTATAACATGAATTGGGATAACATTTAGAAAACATTCTAAAAGAATAGTTGAACGTAAGGAATGGTTCTAATGAAAGCTAACATCTAGCTGTCATAACAACAAATGGTGTTTTTCACAACGACACAATTCCATGATTATGGTACTATAGTACTGAAACATGTCGGAATGAAGTAGTCCAAACATTTTACAGTGCTGGATTTCAAAAAGGAGTAATGGGACATAGACGCGGATAAGACTTAGATTATTCTACATTACACAAATACTTTAATTAATTTTCTAAATCAGTTTGGCAAATGTTAACTTAATTTTGATACTTTAATTTCAAACATAAATCTGTACTTAAGAACATTGTTCATATCACGTTATACTGTATTTTATATTTTTGTATTAATATTTTAATGTGTCAGCTTATGTTTTAAGACTATTCATCAACTCGTTTGAGCATTATATGTTAGTTGGTGATACATTGTAATTGTATATAATTGTTCAGATCATACACTATATTCCCTTATTAAAATTTTATTTAAATTGTAAATTTTAGTGCTTGTCAATTTCACCTAATACATCAACCACTTTATTAAATGCTTGATTCATAAATTAATTTATGATTTTCTAGTTCAACTTATCTAAGTCTTAACTTTCATGAATTGGGATGTCCATGCCATGTCTTTGATTTGTTTTTGTTTTTTGTCGTAGGCGCATGGGAAAAGGCGTCACTCTTGTTAGGTCTAGGTTACCTGTGACGTGAAAATCAGGGTTTGAATTTTGGATTAGTCTATTGAGATTTGATTATAATAAGTATTTACCCACCATCCCTCCACGCAAATGCGAGTACACTAACTTTAAATCAAACCCGACCCCATATTCTGAATGGGTAGTAAGTAAGACTCAGCGAAACAACTATGGCCATATTGGTAAGTGTAATACAGATTTCGTTCTTTGGACAGATAAAAAAAAGTTAGTAAGAATTCCCGTCACAATTAGGCCCACTATTCATTATCTACGGTTAATTACGTAGAATTCTTTCTCATAGGAAGGACAGCACAAGCATGTTGTGTCGCAAGTCCGCTACAGTTACACACACACACACACACACACACACGCATGTATACACATACATACACACACATAATGCGACCACAAATATTGGATTTTAAAAAATACTCAAGGTAATTCCCTGCTAATTGAAAATAAAATATTTTATAAATTTATTCTTCGAACACAACTCTTACAATATACAGTCCAATTTTAATAGGAAGAGCATTTTATAAAAGTAGAAACATATATTCTTCTAGCTATCATTAATAAATTAGTGTTATTTTATAGTTACTATCAATATCTATCAAAAGTTATAGCTACAGATCAGATGACCTGACGTATGAATACATTAAAATAGAACCAGTATATGTTTAGCTGTTAAATAAAGCTTTACCTGTGAAACTTGGCCTTCACACGTAAATCCTTACAGATTATCCTCAAGAACAACTATTTTTTTCAATTATGTCCTACACATTATAAAAACAAACTCTAAATATAAACTCTCACTAGTATTTCACGTGTTTCGGTTGGTCGACAAACCATCGACCGATTGGGAGTACACTCCGTTATGGGTACCTTTCTCATCTCTTAGATTAAGTCGCAAATATGTTGAAAGTGCTCAAAAAAATAAAAAATATAGTAAAATCGTAAATACTTTCTCATAGATACAGTTCAAGTTTTTAAAAACATCATCTATAGTCCAATGAATGAATTGAAAAACAAGTACAGCGATATCTTGCTAATCCGAATCTTCACTATTCTGGAAAACGTGGTAATCCGGACCTCCCCTAGTTTAGTGCCCTTCAAAACCACTCAAGGTCACAATCGTGATCTATCTTTATCTTACCGCGACAACTTGCTGTTGATGTTTCGTCTTGATAGTGGGACGATCTATCTTCATCTTACCGCGACAACTTGCTGTTGATGTTTCGTCTTGATAGTGGGACGATCTATCTTCATCTTACCGCGACAACTTGCTGTTGATGTTTCGTCTTGATAGTGGGACGATCTATCTTCATCTTACCGCGACAACTTGCTGTTGATGTTTCGTCTTGATAGTGGGACGATCTATCTTCATCTTACCGCGACAACTTGCTGTTGATGTTTCGTCTTGATAGTGGGACGATCTATCTTCATCTTACCGCGACAACTTGCTGTTGATGTTTCGTCTTGATAGTGGGACGATCTATCTTCATCTTACCGCGACAACTTGCTGTTGATGTTTCGTCTTGATAGTGGGACGATCTATCTTCATCTTACCGCGACAACTTGCTGTTGATGTTTCGTCTTGATAGTGGGACGATCTATCTTCATCTTACCGCGACAACTTGCTGTTGATGTTTCGTCTTGATAGTGGGACGATCTATCTTCATCTTACCGCGACAACTTGCTGTTGATGTTTCGTCTTGATAGTGGGACGATCTATCTTCATCTTACCGCGACAACTTGCTGTTGATGTTTCGTCTTGATAGTGGGACGATCTATGTTTGGTTTTCTGTGGATGTATTGTGTAATGTTGTTGAATAAAAGAAGACATAGACCATTAAGCTTAAAACAGAAACGGGTGAATTTAGAAAGAGTTGGGAAAATAAAAATAGTTGTTGAGAAGTTTGTGGGTAAATCTACAATTTTTATATAAATAAAAACGCAGAAAATAATCAATTTACGAATAATAATAATATATAAATAATTTTCTAATGTTGTTGTAAAATGTTTTTCTTGTTATATCTTGATAATTCGGATAATTTGATAATCCAAATGACCTTGACAAGTTAAGGTCTAAAGTTGCAAGACCGTGCTGTATAAAATGTCATTTGAAATGTAAAATTGGGGTTGCCATGCACCTTAAAAACTGGGAGGACCAGGAAAACAGGGATTTTTGTCTGGAAAAAACAGGGAACTACACCAATAAAACCCGCCTCGGTGGCGTAGTTGGCTAACGCGCTTGTTGTGTTGAGCTCGACTGCTGAGGACGGGGAGATCGAGGTTCGAATCTCGGTCGGGTGAACTGGGGGTGGTTTTTCCTAAATGGTTTCCCACTCTCCCTCCACGCAAATGCGGGTTCACTTCCTCTAATTCAACCTTCCCAATTCCTAATCCAATAGAATAATTAGTACGTAAAGCGTATAACCCGAACGGCTAGTAAGACGCGGTGAAATAAAATAATAATACACCAATAAAAAACTGAAATATATATAAATTTAGGACATTAAACTGTTAAAACATTGACGAGATGTCCGTCACATAGAAATAAAAAGCGAACTGAAGAAATAACCAAGGCGATTTGAATACATGTCTTATTGTGCCTTTTCCTATTTTTTTCTCTCCTAGAAACAATGGGTTGCATTACTCAAAGTCAAACCATTTTGTTATAAACACCAATGTCATCATTTAACAATGGCAAAAAGAAATGATTAAAAAAAAGAATTTCCATTCCTCTATACTACTCCGTAAAGTGTCTTAAAAACCTGAAAAACACAGGTAATTATGTATTAATAAATTGTGGAAATCTTGAAAACGCTCACTAGACACCCATTTATTTTGGAAAAAAAATATATTCAAAAATTTTAAAACTATAATCAAACTCACTAATTATATATCTTGAGGTATGATCATATGCCATCTAAATATCAAATTTGAACTAAATCCATCAAATTCTCTCGGTTGTAGCCCCGGCTATAGACAGACATACAGAGAGACAGACAAAATAGAGATAGAATAGTAAGATCCACTTTGTTAAGTTCAGGGACACATAAAATGTCAAGGCACACCTTAATCATTTTAGTTTCATAAATAGACTCTCGGGTATTACGAGTTAAAATAGCAGCCAAGTACCCAAAATACATATAGGCCTAACTTCTAAAATTAGCAAATAATGATCATATATACGTAATTATTATATAGATATGAACAATTCTGAACATTTAAAATATATAATTTAGCTATTTAACATTTTTAAGAAACATATGTGTATATAAGATAATTTACGATTAAAAAATTGACACTTTATGAAGTTTTCAAACAGTGATTGTTCCAACACTGTAACATTCGACAACTTATCAAAATTCAAAAATTTGAAGAAAAGCGTCTTAAAGAAAAACTTTTATTCATAAAATAACATATTTAAAAAAATTTAAGAATTCATAAATAGATAAATATTAATATTTTATTGATGCTTACAAAAAGAAATTGAAAAAATTATCATATCTTGAGCAAAAAAACAACAGTTTATCACGTCTCGCACCAAGACTCCCCGTGTCAATTCCGGGTATGCAATCTCTGTTGAAATGGTGAATTGCTGGTTGCTTTCTACAACTGCTCGGGATGATTATTGCTTATTTTTTCAATTGTCGAAACTATGTTATAAACGAATATTGATCATAAAACGCAATCTTCGAAACCTTTTTACACTGTTCTTTCTTGGATGTACCTTCACTTCCGAAACAACCTAACTTAGATGAACTTAGCTTATGTCCCACCATCATCCTACCGTCAAAGTTGCCAACCTTGGTTTCTAGCTGCAAATCAAAAATAAACTTAATAAGGACGAGATCGGTCAAATACAATGCATTTATAGTTAAACTTATAATGTTTGGTATTTATTATAATCTAGTGTTTCAGGTTGTCCTCTTCTTTCATAGGCTTCACATGAGTTTATTATAAAGGGTGGCGATTGGTTGGGGAAAAGACAGCGTATAAAAAGTCATGTGTATTAGCATGGAAGTGGAGAGGGAAAACCAACCCCTACTGCGCCACATACCGGTAAACTAGATAAAACGTGACTGAAAGCGTTTTCCCGCTTAACAACTGATGATGATTATATTATTTTCAATACGTGTGACAGATAATTTTTGGACACAGTTCATATCAACACACGACATACAAGCTAACTTACCCCCAGGCGTGATAGCTAATCTTACACACCCAGTTCTAGAGACATGAATTATACTGTCTAAGTGCGAGGATATGCCATTTAAAATGTGGCGACACTTTAGGTAGGAATGTAGCTAATGTGAGCTTAAAGGACATTATTTTAGGTAGGAATGTAGCTAATGTGAGCTTAAAGGTCATTACTTTAGGTAGGAATGTAGCTAATGTGAGCTTAAAGGACATTATTTTAGGTAGGAATGTAGCTAATGTGAGCTTAAAGGACATTATTTTAGGTAGGAATGTAGCTAATGTGAGCTTAAAGG